>OX387192.1:5363720-5608720 GCA_947561395.2 Buxus sempervirens
TTGCAGATGATGTGATTATATATGGACATTCATCCATTCAAGAATCACATTGTTTAGTAAGATTGTTACATAGGTATTGTATTGAGTCAGGACAAGAAGTTAATTTCCACAAATCGGCCATTCACTTCAGTAGAAACACAACGAGGAGTCTTCGAGTGCAAATCAAGCACTTATTTCAGGTATCCTCCACTAGTAAGTTGAAAGGTTTCACTTAGAATGAGGGAATTGATTATAAAGAAATATTCTATCTATTTTTAGAAAAGGATTCATTTAGAATTTTTATGCCATTAGTGGCTTATTATGATTTAAAGCTGTATCATATGAATGTAAAAATGACTTTCTTAAATGGAAATCTATGTAAAACCCCAACCCCGATTATATTCTAATTATTAAGTTTATTTATTTAAAGTGAGATTATTAGACTAATTAAGCACTTGTGATATGAAGGTGAGGTGGATGTGGATTATGCCTGAGAATTTGAGGAAACAAATTGAAGTATGTTGAAGGTGTACTAAAGTAAGCTTAATAATGTTATGTTTCAATTTCAATTGGCTAAAATACTCTCTAAGTAGTTCTAGTGAATTGGAAATCAAATTCTGAAAAATTGAAGTTAAATGTGAAAATTAGCCTTGATGTGCGGACCTTGAATCGCATGTTAAGCTAAATTTTACAGAAACCATTTGATAAAGGTTTAACAGCCAAACTTCAAACATTAACGTTTGCGCATCCAGTAGAAAATTTCAAGATTTCTTGTTTTGTGCCCAGATTTGAATTGCAACATTCCTAGATCTTTCTTGAACCATCATTAACACCAATTTGGGTCAAGTATACCTAGGGCACACCAAAAAGTAAACCTAATGTACATCCTCCCATGAATACCCAAAGTACCTCCCAAGTGTGCATATAGTACCCCCTTGCAATACCTAAGGTACCCTATCAAATATACCTAGAGTGCCTCACTTGTATACTTAAGGTACCCCTTTGTATTGCCAAAGGTACAACCCTTGTATAATTGAAGATACCCCCAAATATACCTAAGGTACACCCATGTATTACCTAAAGTACACACATGCATTACCCAAGGTACCACCCAAGTATACTTAAGGTACACCCATGTATTACCTAAAGTACCCTCCTCTCACAAATATTACCTAAAGTACCCCCCAATTACTCCTAAAGTACCCCCTTATATAACTAAGGTACACCCTCAATTATACCTAAGGTACCCCCCCCCCCCCCTAATATCACTAAAGTACACCCCCAATTACACCCAAGGTACCCCTAAGTATAACTAAAGTACATCCCCAATTACACGAAGGTACCCCCCTAATATAACTAAGATACACCCTTAAGTATAACTAAGGTACCCCCCAATATATCTAAGGTACTCCCTAATATAACTAAAGTACACCTCCTAAGTAAGCCTAAGGTACACCCCAAGTATGTTTAAGGTAAAACCTCAATTAACATCAATGTACCCCCTCAAATAACACTAAGTTATCCCCTTGGTAACCCTTAGGTACCCCCAAGGGTTTAGTGGAATAAAAGACTTGTTGAGGCAACTTTGATAAACAAAAGAAAATCATACAAAAGGATGCCTTAGCTTAATATTCGAAGCGTTTTTGAAACCCCCTTCTTGTGCTCTACGTATGGAGCAAAGGAAAGAATGTGTTGAGGATTCTTGAAAGCTTGAAGAAGAAGAAGAAGAAGAAGAAGAAAGATTGAAGAGAAATTGTGCTCTCCATTAAATAAGTAGCAAACCCTTCCAACTAAAATGAGTTTACTAAATTTTCATATTTTTCTCTCCTAGGATTTGGTTGAGTTAAAAATTCACTTGTATGTTGGTTTTTGCTTCTAAAATTCATAGGGTTTTGGTTGAATAACGCTTATGTTTGGTTTTCTATTGATTTGCTATGGATATCCAATCTACATTGATTATATCTCATTTTTGGGTTTGAGTTTTGTATATTGAATGAGGTGTCATGTGTTAGATTCGTGTTTATATGTGTTTTGGGATGGATTTCTATTTTAGAAGGTGTTCTTGAGCATGTTGGGATGTTTTGTGATCTTCCCATTTGGTATTAGAAAGGTTAGAAATGGTTTTGTGGATTTAGTATTGGAATATAGCCAAAAAAATTGTAGAACCCAAGCTGGTGATTAATCCTGAGAATTGATGATTAATCCTGAGCCAGAACACCCAAAAACAGTCACTGTAAAGGCTAATTGCAAGATAGGATTAATCTCGACAACTAATCATGAATCAAGATTAGTTCCACGATTAATCTGGAGTTAATCGCCAAGGGCGATTAATCATGAAAGCTAATCGCGAGCTCTATTTTGACAATTCTTCACCCTTTTATTCCCGAACAGCTTCCCAAACAACCTGAACATCACCCTTGGCAATGAATGTGTAGTCCCACTTGACAGTGAATGTATAATCTCACTTGGCAGTGAATGTGTAATCTCACTTGGTATGTGTATTGAGGCATAGGTTCTAGTAAAGATACGAATGGTTTGGTTTGAATTATGAGCCCTACCAAGATAAGCTTGTAGTAAATGATTGAGTCTATTGAACTAATTCTATGTGTTATCTGATTGAGATACTTTGACTTAAGATTATACCTTATATCTGAGAATATTATCATGATATCATAAAATTACATAAACTGTTCCTATTCCTGAGTTTTATACTTTATGTCTGAGAAGGTTATCATGATATTATAATTTGCATAAACTACTTCTATTCATGAGTTTTATACTTTATATCCAAGAATGTTATCATGATCTTCTAAAATTGCATAAACTGCTTACATTCATGCATGGTTGCTGCTTATTGGGACTTTAAGTTCGCATGCGTGTTTTGTTTTACCAGATTTGTTTTCAGATCCTCTGTGCAAGCACAATATTAGGGCAAAGCCAAAGGGAGAGCCCGAGAATAAGCCTGAGGACTACTACCACCTATAGTGGGGTTCTCCTTATGTTACTAGTTTTAGTTTTTGGGAATTATAAATGGGAATGTAATAACTCTCTTTTGGATTATGACTTTAGTATGTGATTGTACATATTAAAGAGATATTGTGAGCTTTTAGTTATCCTTTTGTTATACACAGGTATCACATCTTGAAGATTATTATAGATGTGACTTTTGTTAGACGAAATTTTTTTTGTATTCCATGCTTCTTTGCTTATTTGAAGTCTGATAATTACCATGTAATTTCCCTTGATTGTGTCAATTAGGTTCTTTTGGGCCCATAAGTAGGGCTTGAGGACGGGTTGGTACCACGTATGGGCAAACCCAATTCCGGGGCATTACAATCTAGATGAAGAAATCTACATGAAACAATTCAAAGCTTTTGAGTAGAAAGGAAAGGAACACTTAGCATGCTAATTAAAGAAATTCATATATGACTTAAAGCAAGCTTCCAAACAATAGTATTTCAAGTTTCATCATATTGTCAGTTCCTTTTAGATTTATGAAAACATTGTTGATTAATGCATATATTTGAAGGTCAATGGGTGCAAGTTTTTCTTTCTAATTCTATATGTGGATGATATCTTGCTTGCTAGTTGCGACAAGGGCTATTTTATGAGGGAAAGAATTTTATTTCAGAGAACTTTGACATAAAGGACATGGTTCAAGCATCCATCGTAATAGGGATTGAAATTATTGAGACAGGCCTAAATGATTAATTGGAATATCATAAAAGGCATACATTAATAAAGTTCTTGAAAGACTTAATATGTTACGTTGCTCACCTACTCCAGCTTTCATCATTAAAAGTGACAAGTTTAACAAAAGTCAATGCCAAGAAATGCCATAGAGGTCACACAAAAAGAAAGACATTTCTTATGCTTCTGCAATGAGAAGTTTGTAGTATGCACAACCTAGTAATCTTCTAGACATTAGTTTTGAAGTTAGAATTTTTGGAAAATATCAAAGTAATCCTGGCATAGATCATTAGAAGGCTACAAAGAAGTTAATGTGTTATCTTGAAGGGATCAAAGACTATATGCTCACTTACGAGCATACCACTTCCTGTGAAGTGATTGGTTATTCATATTATACCAGATGCTTGGATAGCAGGAAGTCTACATCAGGTTATGATTTCATGCTTGCTGGATGTAACGCCCTGGATCCGAATTACGTAAAGAAACCATAACTCATCTCCAGAGGTTAACATATAACACAGGATCGCAATATCAAAGTGAAGAAAAAACATGAATACAACAATAACTATATAATCAAAGTACACTAAAATCCCAAACTGAAATAAACTCACATGACCAGCAACTACCCGCAAATATCGTCCTCTCCAAGAGCCGCTGAAAACAAAACAAAAAAAACGGGATGAGATACGAATATCTCAGCGAGCAGCACATACATGCACCAAAACAATTTAGTTCAGTTCTAAAACATGCCAAGGTTATAAACCATATACAATGATGATAACACGCATAGTCCAAATAATCCGACTAAACTTCAACAATCCAATTTATCAATGCGGAAAACCATTATGTAAATCAAGCAATAATATCCGTCTCAAAATCCCGAAGATAGCGATAAAGTAATGAATAACTGACAACAACATAGCAAATAATCATAACTTCACATCTCAAGATATACTTCCAAATATACCAATGTCACATAAAACAAAGTCTTCTCATAACCATGTCCACGCCTCCAAATGTATATCCGGCCTACTTAGGGTTTCGGATATTGAAATGACTGCATCATCCAATGCCGGCCTACTCCGGGTATCGGCATTGACAACACCGAACCACTCAGGGTCACAATGCTTCTCTACACCGACGGGAGAGATACAAATACCAAAGAACCGATAAACCACATTCAATGAACCATAAATACCAATAAACAAGCGGATAAAACATATCATGCCAAATAAAACAATTCCCAACTGTGGTCAATGTCATGTAGTTGCTTAGATTGGCTAATCAACATGCCAGAGCGACATCCACACCTCTATTACACAGTTCTAGCTTACTTAGGGTTTCGGACACTCTAAAATGATGGCCTACTCAGGGTTTCATCATCTAATGCCGGCCTACTCCGAGTATCGGCATTGACAACCAGGCCTACTCAGGGTTTCTGGCTGATCTACACCGGTCGTGGCAACACTCCATGGCCATGCCATTACACCAATAAAGCATAATACATTACATTACTAAGCTTAGACTCTGGATCCAGGACAAGCTAAACGAGTAACAATCTCAACACAACATTTTAACTTAATCGAGAAGATAGCATGCAAATCCAACATAAAACGTAAAAACGATTAATCACAATTTCTATTTTTCATGGGTCTCTCGGGACCAAAACAATCCTCCCTGGAACCCCACATGCATATTCAAACCAAATAACCATATTCAAACCAATCAGTGTAAACAATCAACTCATGGAAAACTCTTTTGTAAATTCTGCCCAGCATATTATAATTCGATAAAACTCCGGTTAAACAACATCACAACTTGGAAAATAATAGTAGAACATGGATATAAACAAAACAACTAACTCATGGTATCAAGACAGCAATTAGACTATCAACCAAACCTTCAAACTTGACTTTTGGAACTCATAAATCCTACTTAATATTTGATGGAATAGTCTCCCTAGGTTTTGAGTAATTTAAAATAATTCTAGCATCCTAATCTAGCTTTTGGCTAAGAAGGTTAAACATTAAAGTACAAAAAATTAAGCTCCAATTGGTCAGTCGTACGTCACTGGAAAAATTGGGTGGGTGTGCTGAGTTGGGAAAGTTGGCGCCAGGTCAGCACGAACTCGGTAGACCGGATTTTCCAATATGCGCTGACTTCATCTCCTTGGCGCCAGGTTAGTGCCAACTCTGCGAACACTAAAAACCCCTTGCGCTGAGCTGCCGCTGAGAGCAAAGTGGTTGGCGGCAGCTCGGTGGACACACCTTGTGTTTCACGACTCAATGTTAACGCTAAAACTCCATGACTGTCCTAGTTTCAAGCCTCTGTAACAATTTTCCTATGTTTCTACCATTCCCAAAAGACGTTTAAACATGACTTGAATTTAATCTAAACAAGTTTTTAAATCACGCCTCAACAATTCTTCCAAAAACCACATTCGAAACCATATTTCCCGAAATCATGCTTTACGGCTAAACTTAGATACCAACAACCAAAACCTATACTAGTCACTTGTTATACGCTCAAATCCCTGCACTGCAACTCTGAAAACCGAAAGCTCTGATATCGCTCTTCCGCCCAGATTTTCCTCTGTTCAAAACTGGTTTTTTGAACAATCGCTAAACGACAGGAACACTACATGTCCGCTCTTCTCCCCGAAGCCCTAGAAATCCAGCAGCCAATTCCCTCGGATTCAAAGTGTGCCAAAATACCTTCGCTCCGAAAATACGCTGAGTATATATACTCAACCTACCCAACTCTTGATTCGCTGCATGCTTGCCCACACAAGGATTCCTACCTATTCAACTCATTTAAGTGTGCGATAAAGTACCTGCCACTCCACCGATAACCTACACTAGCATCTTCCCCAAATAAATAAATTTTTCCCATCTTAAATAATTCATCCTATTTAGATTTTAAATTGAACTCTAATTAATTTCCTTTTCTCAATTTTTTTAAAATTACCCATTAATTAAACTAATTAACAATAAAATCTAATTTTTAATGTTATTAAAAAGGGCAAATTACACTTACCTCCCTTGAGGTATGACATAATTACACTTACCTCCCTTGGGGTTTCTGATATAACACTGTCACCCCTTGACGTTTATGTGTGGGTCACACTAACACCCCCTCATTACATTTTCCGTATTAAAAAAAAATAACTTTTGAATGTATGATTAAAAATTAATTTTAAAAAATAAATAACTTGTGAATGTATGACTAAAAATTAATTTTTAGTCATACATTCAAAAGTTATTTATTTTTTAATACGGAAAATGTAGTGAGGGGGTGTTAGTGTGACCCACACATTTCGTCAAGGGGTGACAATGTTATATCAGAAACCCCAAGGGAGGTAAGTGTAATTATGTCATACCTCAAGGGAGGTAAGTGTAATTTACCCTATTAAAAATTCAGGATTTTACACTGGTGGATCGATTTCATTGAAAAGTTCGAAGCAAGCTATCGTTGCTTCATTCCACCATAGAGGCTAAATTTGTGGCATATTATGAAGCCACTTCTCATGTGCTTTAGTTAAGGAAGTTTATCTTAGGGTTAAAGATTATGGATTCAATATCTCGGCTACCGCAAATTTTTTATGATGAGTCTGCTGCGTTTTCTTATCTAAGAACAACAAAAGTTAAAGCACTACAAAGCATGTAGATATAAAATATCTTGTTGTTAGGAAGGAGACACGAGATCATTTTGTATCAATTATATACATCAAGGTGATACTAATAATTTTTGACCCACTAACTAAGGCATTTGTGCCAAAGACCTATAAGTAACAAGTGCTTCAAATGGGTCTTTTTGCTTTAAAATAATGCCATTTGGTTTGTGTTTTGATCAGAGTCGGCAAAAATGCGACCCGACGTGTCAACCTGAACCGACCCGAGTTAAACGGGTTCGGGTTGACCCATTTATTAATTGGGTTGGGGTTTCCCCAACCCGCAAGTAATCGGGTCAACCCGATTATGACCCGGCAATCCGACGGGTAACCTGATTAAAAAAAAAGCAACAAAATTGTTCCATCCCATCCCGATTAACCCCCAACCCGCAAGTAATCAGGTCAACCCGATTATGACCCGGCAATCTGACGGGTAACCTGATTAAAAAAAAGCAACAAAATTGTTCCATCCCATCCCGATTAACCCCCAACCCGACCCCAACCCAATACAACCAGATCCAATTAACCCCCCAACCCTATTTTAATCATATTTTTTGAAAAATAAAAAATACAAAAAATAATAAACGGGTAAAAATAAAAAATACAAAAAATAATAAACGGGTTGGCGGGTTGAACTCGTTTATTGGCAGGTTGGATTCGAGTTGGGGGTTTTCCAACCCGCCTTAATTTAGCTCAACGCGAACCCGACTAACCCACAACTCAATTATGACCTGACCTGACCCGACCCGACCAGTTGCCAGCTCTAGTTTTGATACTGTGAGATCTCATAAATAATGATTATGTATAAATTTCCTGTTTTTCAACTTGTGCACCTTATGATTGAAATTATGATAACATGATTGTCACTTTTGATGTTATAGTTGGACTAATATAGTTATAATAGATTTTAAACATATGATCTTCCGCATAAAGATTTGATGAGTAAATTGTTAATGCGGTGGTACATGGAAGAAATTATGTCGCACTAATGATGTACAACTACCATAATCCACATTAGTTCGATGTATATGGTAACTAAGGTAAGGATGACAAGGATATTTAAATGGCCATCTATTGATATTTTGTTGAATCAATATACACTCTTAATTGGTCATCAGGCCAAGTGGGAGAATGTTAACCTATGTGACCTTAATTACCACATTAAGCTAAGGTTAGAATGTTTATTGATCACATTATACCTAGGAAGTCTAAAAGGTGATCATACTTTGGAATCCCAAAAGATGGTTCATGCAACACATTAATTCTCTTTGTGAATTTTACAAAGTGGTCATAAAATGGTTCATCTTGCCATGAAAAAGGTTCATTAAACTATTAAATGACCACATTTAAGCTTGAGGAATTCTATAAGTCATGGGAATACCAAAGGTTATAGAATTCTAAAGATCATGGAATCACATTTAATGAAACACAACCATCATCTAGATACACTTAACCTATGTCAAATGGAGGAAGGTGAAGAATCTCACCATTTCTTTAGGTTCATTAATAGTAGGAACCTATAAATTAAGCTATATAAAAGCCTCTTGTTTCCTCTCAAAATTTACATGGTTTAGATTTAGATTATATATTGTATAGATTTATATATAAATACAACATTAATTTTGGTCTCAATCAGTTAGGTTTGGTTTAATCGATTCCTTAACAGCAAACCGGACCAAAATGATTTCGTTCCCAATTCTTAAACCACAACCAAACCCAAATGCAGAAATACCAATCAAATCAGTGTTTTAAAGTTAGATTGACCAGTTTTTGGTTTAAATCGAACCAATTGAGCCTCTGATTTATCGTTCGGGGACAATAAACCGAACCGAACCAAGGCTATTGGTGTCGGTTTTGGACTGTCTTTAATTAGTTTCGGTTCAATTTTGGTTTTGTAGAATGCGGTTCGATTTGGTTTTTCTCAAAACCGAACTGTTTCCATGCCTAGATATCGTTCGTCTGGCCTCCGATTTCAGTAACGAGGTAAAGAGTGAAGAAAAGGGCTTTCTCGAAGCTTCAATGGCGGTGAGAAATGCTCTTCTGAAGCATCTAAGGGTGAATATTCAAGCGAGAAGTCCTACTCCATTCACTTTCTCCTTCAATCTCCTCAGACGCAATTTCGCTGAGGAAGTTAGGGGCTCCTTTCTCGACAAATCAGAGGTTGCAGACCGAGTCATCTCTGTGGTTAAAAACTTCCAGAAGGTGGATCCTTCGAAGGTATACTGTTCTTGTTTCTGATGAGAAAGCAGTCTGTTTTATCATATTTTCCGTTAGATGAGCTGTGTTATTGATTTCGTTATTCATTTGAGATGGAAAGGAAGGGTTTCCATTTCAGCAACCATGGAAGGATCACTTGGTTTATTTTTACGTACTATTGCTTAACCATTTGTTTAATTTTGTCTACTTGAGTGAGAAATGAGATCAAAATCACATGTGAGTCTAACTGGATTGCAAAATTTATTCCTATCCTCCTAGAAATGCCTGGTGAGACATGGCTTTTTCTACCACGTGGAGCCATATTTGCCCAATCCAGACTAGCCTCCTGAAAAGGGAGATTCTTCTTAGGCCATGTGGATGATGTGTAAACCTGCATAATTCACATAGATATAGGTTGTAACAGATTTTGTCACATATAAATGTTCTGGGGCTGGAAACTTGGGGTTCTCTATATGAACTGGCACTTGTGACATCCATGTCTCATGAGGTTTATAAGTCTGGAGAGTTTTTCCAGATAATCTGATCTCTAAATTACTTTGCTTTGATGATATTTAAGATCTGAAATGTATTATTATATGCCTAACCAGGTTTACTTACCTGGTGAGTGATGGTTGTTCTGTCACTTACCAGTGATGTTGTGACCAGTCTAGCTTTTTCACATGACGGGGAATTCTTAGGCCAGGGAGACAATGCTAGATCTTCCATGAACATGTCATGGGTGGCAGCTGTAGACATTTTTAGTATTTCCAATGTCCAGTGTAATAGGGACTTTAAATATAAGGAATGCTCTTCAGCTGCATGGAAAATGCTTTAACAAGCTAAAAATCTAGCGTGCAAATCTCACAAGGATTCTGAAAGTGATATATGTTACCGGTAAACATGGCCCCTATTCTTGTCATTAAATTATAAAAGTTAATATTTGTCAATGTCATCTGGGGGTACATGAAGTGCCATGAATTCTTATATAATAAGAGCATAATTCAACTTTGGTTGCCACTTGGTCTTCGTTTGGATGCTGTCTGAAATTAGGTCAGTTTTCAGCATGCTTGAGGTAATTTTGTGTCTCAGGCCTGAGTTAATTTATCTTATTTTCTTTGTTAGTAGCAAATAATACACCAAATTGGCTTCTGAAAGATCATAATCAACACTAGATTACATAGCAGAGTAGGTGAACCTTGAAATTCAGCAATATTTTATTAAGAAGTTTAGATACTGTCCCATATCTTGTTCTTGCATTGTTGCAATATTCTTTGGATTCTGTGAGAGGCTACACAAACAAGTACGTGTTTTGTTGCAATTGATTTTGTAGTGAAATCTCTGTTGCAACTTGTTGGCATATTCTGCTTCTCCTTTTGATATTTCCTTCTTGTCCTGGTGTTTCTGATCATATAATGAAATTTGGAGAACTTGTTTAAGATGTGATGGCTTAGATTTTAGCTTCCATTGTCCGTGTTTTAAGTTTATCTTTGTATATCAGGAGAGTTAGATGCTTATAGAGACTTTTGTTGGCTTTTTATTGCCACTAAATTAGCAGATTGCATTTGTTTCATCTACTTGAAATGCTGAACTTGTAGCTCTGTTCCTTATATGCATATGATGTGTGAATTTTTATTGTTGGGTCTTCTCATAGATGCATTCCTTGAGCTAGGTTCCTTGATTTTTTTTTCCCTAGTTATTACTAGGAGGTGAGGGACTGAAGTTTGCTATTGCAAGTTTCTTGATTTAATTGATTCCTCTATATTTATGGGGAAAAAAATGAAAATTAGTTTATCATTAGCATTCTTGGAGAAGGATGTGCTTTCAAATCTTTTGTTGCATTAGTTGTTTGATAAATTCTGACATCTGTCTGGTATTGCCATGGCAATCCTTAGAAACTTATTTTAACATCATCTAGCTTCTCAATAATTGAGCCGCAGTGTTCTTTTCCTTTTCTTTTTTTTTTCTTTTTTTTTTTTATGGTTAATGAAGAAATATATCAAAAGAAAGGTAGGAAAAAAATGCAAGAATGTAGAACAGGTCAGAGACCTGAACATACAGTAGAAAACAGAAACTGCAAAGGCAGAAAACCATAAAAGCAGAAAATTAAAAGAAACTTGTTAACTATCAATTCCCAGCACATCATGTGGAAGAGGCCCCACCTACAGATACTCCCCAAACACCCCAGATTTAGCTAGCTCGATTGCCATTTCATTAACTGGTCCTGGAATCCAGTTAAAATGAGGCATTCAGCCCAGCTGCCAAGTGTTAGGCCAAAGTAACTGAATGCCTGACCTTCTGCGAACCCAAATCTTGCCATCTTCCATCCATCAGATAACATTCAAAGCTTCACCTTCAATAACCATATTTCTAAACTCTTGAGAAGAGGCTACATTCAGGCTTGCTAAAAACAAGCACTTGAGTTTCCATGGTTATGAAGCACAACCCTGATGCTTGATCTTCCCAGATTCCCATACAAACATCCATCAAAATTCAATTTAATTGACCCTTCAATAGGAGGCTGTGACCTATATAGAGTGTGACTGATCTGCATAGATGAAGAACAAATAGTCTTCCAATTTCTCAACATCACCATTCTTTAAATTTTTCAAGGCTTTAACCCAAGTGACTGCAGTTGCCAGTATAGAATCAAATACAGCCTCCATTGACATCCCTTTCTTTTCAAAAATCCTGAAATTCCTCCCACCAAACGTGCCAATGAATAGCATGGAATATGATCCTATACATGATCCTTCCCCTTTTGCAAGCCCCAACTTGACTCCATTGGTTGAAAAATTGCAACAGCGTTTCAGGTATTACCAAAGAAATCTGCAACATCGCTAAAAGCCTCCACCAGATCCCACAAACAAATCTATAATGCACAAAAATATGATCTATTGTCTCCCCCAGGCACATGCAAAGAAAGCAGATATTGGGGGGACAAAGCTAATCTTGGCCACTTCTTTTGAGAAGGTGGTCTGCAGTGTTAATTTTATAAAAAAGAGCTATCCACGCGAAAGCCTTCACTTTGGGGGGAGAAGCAATTTTCTGAAGATGGAGTAGGACAAGCAGCTAGAGGGCAAGGAATGATCACAACCATGAGTAGAAAGAATGAACGACAAGAGAAAATACTGGAGGTTAGATCACCAAACACAGTAGCTAAAGAATGTGAATCAAGGTACATATCCCATAAGGAGTCAAAAGGGAAGCCGATTCAAGGGGTCTCAAAATGTCTTTGATAACGTCTCAAAGGACGGTTCCAAGACAACCGAAAGATGTTATCAGCTTTGAACATATGTTGTTTTTGTTTTTTTTCCATTGTCTTGTCCTATCTTGGAAAGGATGATCATTGATACATATTTACTTTGATAGACACAAACACATATACGGTACCTTCTTGTTATCCATAAAAAAATGTAGATAAAGGTTGATTACCCAAGCTAGAAGAAAGATTTTGTTTTTTTTAAAATGGTAAATTAGCCATTGTTGTTTTCTTCTCATATAAACTTTTTGCTCCTGTTTAGGTCATCTCAATCCCATGTAGACAAGTTGAACTAGAACTAAAGACATGTGAATGAAACCAAATTTAGAGCTGGATGTGGAAATGGAGCATTAGGAACAAGAAAACTGAAGAAAGAGACACATAAAGAGCAGTAAAATCTTGTCTTTCTAGCAATGGAGGAGAGTAAAGCGTTAACTATACTGACTTCTTTGCACCGGATTAAATAAAATGTGTTCTAAACAATGAGAATATAATTGTCACATGATTTTAGGCATAGGAGTAAATAATTCATGATGAGAGTCATGGGAAAACTAAGGTGCTGATTAGCAGTGAGGGCTTAAAAGCGTCAGAATTTTATGGCAAAATGCTCTGATGACTTTTGTAAGTTTGAGAACTTGTGTTTCTCACGTAATAAAATAGATGATAAAATTGATATCCAGTGTCTTTTTGACAACATGTGTGAGAGCTCATGTCTTTTTTAGATAGAGTGAGTCCATATCTCTCACATGATCAATGATTTAGTGGAGTTATATCCAACTCCCTATCAATGATCCTTCTGCAGGTGATAGAAAGCCTTCGCGTCCTTTTGCTTGGGCGGAGGATTCCTCTAGAATGATAATTCCCCTTTTGACAATATCCCATAAATATTGGGACATGAAGATGTCATCATCTTGATGCTCCAATAATCATAGTTTTTGCTGTATAAAATGGGGCAGTGATAGAAGTAGAGTTTTGGTTGGCCATTATACTAAGGTTGTGGTGTGGTAGAGTAAGACCAAGATGAATTGAACATAGCTCCAATACCAATTGTTGGAATAATTAATGAGTAGAAGGAAAAAATAGAAGAGACTTTATATAAGTAGGAGAGAACCTGTGTCTCTTAAACTAGGATACAAGGATTAGTCCTTTCTCTCAAACTAGGATACAGGGATTAGTCCTTGTGTTATGTACATACATCAACACACATTAACCTATTTATAGGCACTTTAACCGATATAACAAGGGTGACTTTAGCCAACTTATTAATAATTTATAGATACTGACATAAGCTTTTAGTCATATTTTTTATTCAATTCAACACCTTCTTGATTATTAGACATTCTTGATAGTTCTAGAAAAGGCATGCATCAACTCAGCAATGAAAATGCAACTTGGAACTGGGAAGAAGAAAAGATCTTCAAGAATATCACAATAATTTGGTCCCTATCTCCGTCCGACTCCTTCACATGTATTTTTTTCTTCAATTAAGTGTTTCAGGATTCTTCTCTTCCCAGTGCATCTTTTTCTATGTCTTGTTTATGGAAACCAAATGTGCCCTTTAGATTAAGGCCTTTTTATGGACCGCTCTGTTGTTCAGAATAAATACGGCTAATCCTATCCAGAGAAAATGGAAGGTAAATGCCCTATCTCCACATGTGTGTTTTATTTGTATGGGGGCAGGAGAGAGCACTGATCATCTCTTTGTATAGTGTCAATTTGCGAGAGCTATTTGGATGCGGATGTTTGGAGTGTCTTGGGTGCTACCAGATTCGTTGGGAGCTTGCTTCGATCAGTGGAGAGTCAGAGAGCCTGGAAAAGGGGGAACCATTTTATATGGATCCCTCTTCCATGCTGTCGTATGGCATATTTGGCTTGAGCGCAACAACAGGATCTTTCAAGATATCCAGAGTTCAGTGGAGTGATTGATTCTATATTGATATCAATCACATCATGGGCATCGATAGAATTCTAGGGGGTTGGTGCCACGGAGATAGCAGGTGCATGGTTTGAGTGGTGCTTCTCGAACTCTTTGTTGGGGTAGGACAGTGAGTGGGGCTGTGGGGTTTGTTTCTTTTGTTGTTGTTACTTCTTTAGTTGAGTGATAGCCTTGGAAAGTAGTGGAACTACTTGTTCTACTGGGATCTAAGGTTGTTTGGTTTGGGGTGGGGAGGTGGTCGTGTTTTTTCTAGGGGTGCCATATTTTGTTTGGGTGATCATATGTGGTTTTGTGGTGTTAGTTGATGTGTTTGGTAAACCTATGTCTTTTCAACTTAGGTTTCTTGTACATTCTTTTCATACCATACTATATATATACATACTAATAACTCACAAAAAAAATTATCACAATATCAACTCAACAAACTGAAGATCAAGGAGACGAAAAGCATGTTGTGAAAACACCATCACAGCAAGCAACACCTCCAACATCTCCAGGTACATCCTCACTACCTCTCTCTGAACAGTTAGAATCTTCCCCAGGATCACCTCCAAGAAAAGGAAGACCTCTACGAGAAATATATGAGACATGCAACTATGCTTCTCTAAAACCAGAAAGCTTTGAAGAAGCAGCAAAGATGTTTAGATTAAAGAATTGGAGGAGGAGATAAAAATGATAGAGAAGAATGAAACATGGAAGCTAGTGGAGCCACCAAATGAAAAAGAGATGATTGGAGTCAAATGGATTTATAAAACCAAAATTAACCTCGATGGCTCTATTTGAAAACGCAAAATAAGATACAATTGTGCAATCATCAGCAGAAGCGGTATATGTAGCAGGAGCAATATGTGCAAGTCAAGCAATATGGCTATGAAGAATTTTCAAAGACATGATGATACTCAAAAGGAGTTTACAGATTTTTTTGCAACAGTAAAGTAGCAATCACTATGACGAAAAATCCTGTGTTCTATAACAGAACCAAATACGTAGCTATCAAATATCATTTTCTAAGAGAAGCCACAACAAACAAAGAGATCGAGTTCAAATACTACAAGATAGAAAAACAAGTTACAAACATCTTCACTTAAGTATTACAAAATCCAAATTCGAGTTATTGCGTAACATGATTGGAGTAATAGATTATGTGCATTAAGGAGGAGTCTTGAGTTAATGCACGTTTTTCTAGAATTATCAATAATGTCGGCTAGTCAAGAAGGTGTTGAATTGAGTGAAAAAAGATGGCTAAAAGCTTACTTCGCTCTTCAGAAATTACTAATAAGCTAGCTAAAGTTTCCCTTGTTATGCCAATAAGTAGGTAAATGGGTGTTAATATATATATGTAACATAAGGACTAATCCTTATATCCTAGTTTGAGAGACATGGGTTCTCACCTATTTGTATAAAGCCTCTTCTATTTTTTCTCTTACTCATTCTATTTTCCAATAAAATGAAAGATTTTTCAAATTTTGGATGCAGGGAGAGACAAGAAAATGTTCTTGCTAATGTGGCAAATAACTGTTGATTATGGACGAGCACCTTTTATGGGTTAGTCCATAGAGGATTTGATTCCATATAAATATAATGTTCACGATTCGCTATTCGCTATTCGCTATTCGCTATTCAAATAATATCAAGTTAAAAAAAAGGCTGGTTCAATTGTTTAATGAAAGAAAGAAAAGAAAAGAATAATGTGACATCCCTATCCCTCATTGGAAATGGATGAATGTCCGATAAGGTATGAGAGTCAGAGAGGATACTTAACTTAGCGAGGCACCTTTTGAGGATAAAACCGTGCGGGCTTAGGTCCAATCTGGGTTGAGTTGTTACAAATAATAAAAAGTTATCATTTCTTTAGTACCTATTCTTTATTTATATGAGAATTCATTTCTTTGTACAAAAGTATCCTTAAGAAGAAAAACTGATTACTAGGAATCCAATACTAATGGGACAAATACTAGTGCCCCTATGAGCAATTTCTGGCCAATGTTCAAGCATTTTGTAAGAAGAGGTTGAGGAGAATACAATACTATTTTTACAGCTCAACCCCTATTGTTGCTTCCTTCCGCAAATGGAGGGAGAGAGAGAGAGGAAAAGTGCTAGTTGATTGACCTCCTCAAGAAGTTGGAGAGAGTAATATGCTCGCTCTGACTACTGTTGTCCCTTGATACAGGTATCACAAACCCAATCATTCAATCAGGCTCCACATTTATTGTGTGATTGATGAGCTAAGGAAATTGTGTGCCATAAGCCTGAATACTGGGGTAATTCAGACTTGCTTTGCTGGACTAGAGGACTGAGAGTTCTTTATAGGTATCTATAAATTGGCAATGGAGCATGACCAGTGCATATTGTTTGTTTGAATTCCGGTTGAGAAAATCTGGAAAACTGGTATTCTCTCTAAGAAGGTTGATCAGTTGCATGCAACCAAAGAACTAGACCTTGCCTTGATCCCAGACCTTGCATTTGCAGTCATTATTTTGATTTGTCATTGGTATGCCAGAAAGTTCCTGTGAAGGGAAGTTTTTTGGTTGTCAGTGAGAAAGGAAGATGGATCCCATGGAAGTATTGGATGCTGCTTCCATCTTTATGGAAGTGCATGAGGACTTCCACGTGTTTAGGGATGGCAACGGTTCGGTTTTACAAAAAACAAAAATCGAACCGGCATGTTTACAATGAAAACCATAACCGAACCGTAACCGCTACGGTTTAATAATTTTAAAACCAAAACCGTTTAACTTTCATATTCTTGAAACCGTAACCAAACCGAACCATTTCACCTTTTTTGGAAGTTCAAGTAGATTAAATTTTTATTGTTTTACTGTGTATACACAGTGACGCGCTAATGAAAAACTGTATCAAAAGAATTCATTCCAAAGTGCAATAAAAATGAAAAAATAGAGTGAAGGTTTTTGTTTCAGTAAGTATTCAAGACCATTCAACACTAGAAGGGACATGTCATCCCATAACAATGTTTGATCAAAAGCTTCTACATATTATATATAGTCGGTTCGGTTTCGGTTTGGTTTGACCTTAAAACCGTAAAGGAACCGAAACTGCATCGGTTTTTTGAGTTGAAAACCAAAACCAAACCGAAACCGATTATTAAGAACCCAAAACCAACCCTAATAGGTTTGGTTCGGTTCAGTTCGATTTTTTGGTTTTAACTGAACCGTTTCCATCCCTACATGTGTTGGCCTTTGCATCCGTTTGCCTTGGGCTTTTTTTTTGCTGAAAATTTTGTAACATTGCACAATTTCATAAATTTCTTTCTACAATGTCATATAAGATTTAGATGCGTGCATGCGTGTGTTAATGAATTATGGAGCAAATAGTCAAAACATTAGAGAACAATACTGTATGCAAGGTTACTCTGATATAGGCAAGCAGATTGACTGGCCCTATGGGCACTTCCAGCAATTATGGAAAATATGTAAGTGAAGTGATATGTTCCACTGATTAATTATTGCACATACATGGTTGATGCATTTTTACATTAACTGATTATAATTCTACAAGGTAGATTTTATTAATTGTTGTTATCTTTTGATATTTGGTTCTGCAGGTTACCCCAAATGCCCATTTCCAGAATGATCTAGGATTAGACAGTTTGGATGCTGTGGAAATCGTGATGGCTCTTGAAGAAGAGTTTGGATTTGAGATTCCAGACAATGAAGCAGACAAGATTAATTCTATCAATCTTGCTGTGGACTTTATTGCATCACATCCTCAGGCGAAGTAAAATAAGTTGAGTTTTGTTTCTTATTGAAATTTTTGCTACCCTTCGGTGATCCTTGAAGGATATAGCTGCAAAGTAAACTTGAAATTATGCTACTTTTTTTTTTGGTTCTCTAGACATGTTTAAGTTTTAGTTTTTCATTTGAATTGATGTTTTTGAAATTTAGCAGTTCTGGAGTTTTAGTTTTTCATGTGACTTTCTATTTTACAGAAAACAAACAGGAAGTCCGCTCTGATTCTGTGATGGTTTGGCATTCTTTTTCACCCTTTTCAATGAAACAAACAGGGAAATCGGTTTTCTGACTATGATGTGGGTATGACTGGGAAAATACTCATTTTCTGATGCATCTCATTGGTGCCGAGTCCCTCATGATAATGTGTTTGATACATCACGTAGGTGCTGACAACCCTTATGTGGGTTAATTTTATGTTAACCACTCGATAGTCCTCCTAGTCATTCATGTTTCTGCAATTGAATTATTATTCAAAAATAGCAGGACATGATGTAGGCTAACAAAAATATAAGGTAAGTGTCATTTCAAAAACCTCAAGGGAGGTATTTGCAGTTGTCGGAAACCAGAAGGGAGTTAAGTGTAAATTTCTCTAAAGCATTTTAACATGTATCCTTTTTTTTAATGGTTATGAAAGAGGAAGAAAATATATATTAACTATGTAGAACACAAAAGTAGGTGTTATAATGATTCGGCTTGCACATTACATAAGACACATTAATCAGTGAATACAACATTCTAGAATCTAGGAACTTATTTATGGGCACAGCACCATGCGAGCATTTCCAGATGAATAGTTTGATATGCTGAGCAACCGAATTTTACCCAGTTAGGGTAAAAGAATAGGCTCCCACATTTTAACCAAATTTCAAAGTCTCTATTGTTCCAGTTGGGGTAGAAGAAGTGTAAAGACGGTATACTGAGGCAACCGAGAACAATCCTGGGGTTTGAAGGATAATTTGGACAGGTTCAGTATCCAGAAGGCGAACAAGAAGCTCGAGAATCACTTGCATATGTAAACGTCAATGAGATCACTCACTTTATTAATGTTCAGATTAATAGAAAGAGATTGTAAGTTGAATCCATCTGATTTGTTGGCTATCCATTTATCTTGAGAATGTGAATCTGCTCACCATTTGAAATGCCCTAACAAGTACCTTTTATAAGATAGGATCTGACAGAGCATGCCTGCTTCCATGCTGTTGAGTGATCGGCCACAAGGTTCCTCCAAGAAGGACGTGTGCCAAAGGTAACATTCACTTAACTTTTGCCCAAATGCCCTTCGAATTGTGGAGGGACTATGCGGGTTTTGAGTATGAGAGCCTTGTTAAAAATCAGAGGGCGTTTGATGTTGAGGCCTCTAGAGGAATGGGCACCGTCTACATCGTACGTTGTAGACAGCCCCTCACATTCATTGTGTGGGGCCCTCCAAATGAATGGTGGGACCCCAACTGAATAGTAGGCCCCCCACTGAATGTGAGGGGGTGTATACAGCATAAGTGTAGGGGATGCGAATAGCCTCTAGAGAGATGGAAATGGGGTGCGTTAAACGGTTAACCCGCCCCACCTTGATGCTTAGGGCTTGGTATGCTTAAAATTGGGTTAGGGGCAGGATTTGGATTAATCCAACCCGACCCAACTTCTTATATTAAAATATGTATTAATATGTTTTAAATATTATTTCATATATAGTATATATAACAAATACATATTTTATCAATAAATATATTCTATCTTTCAAAAGGCACTTATTTCCATTATATACACCAACCAGGGTAGACCCGCCCGCCCCACCCCAATACCAAATCGATAGGGTAAATTAGGATTTGGTATTGGCTAAACTCCTACAAGAATGAGTTCGGGTTCACCAAAACCTGCCCGTTGGCATCCACCTCCAAATCTCCAAATACCGGTAATCCTTTCCCAACAAATACTGTGGATGGTTTGGATGTGCTATTCTTAAACAAATAGTTTGGATTTTAACATGTATCGAGCGATACCTTTGGCATTAGATTTTTTTATGTTACCTTAAGACAAATCAACGGGTACCTATCTGTATTGACAGATACTTAAAATTTATACAAGTCACTTAATATAAGAAGACAAAATTCACGTCAAATCTTGATTTTCCATTCAAGGGCGCCAGTGGGAAAGTTCTTGATTTTGAAGTATACATGGACCAATATTAGTCCTTACTGGGGCAGCTTCTAACAAGAACAAAGAGACTAGATATAACTTAATCATCTGTTGCCCTACTCCCATTGTTTTTTCTGTAAAAATTTAGATTAGATTCTAATCATTTCAAGAAAGCACAAAACCAAGTCACCGGCAAAAAAACTAAATAAAATAATTATCCGAATATATTTAAGAAAAATTATATGAAACCTAAATTAGAATATCAAAATGAGATTGAGAGTGATACTCAAAGCCAAAAGAGTAAATAACATTAAGGGAGAGAGAGATTCAGCCAATAGGAAGAGATATTGAGAGAATCACCTTAAATAAATAAATAAATAAATAAGAAGAAAGAACAAGAACCTAAGTCCAAAAAGAAGGGACAAATTAAGAGAGAAGTTCTTGGCCTTCAAAGACCACAATAGGGACAACAGGGTCTCTTCATCTACTTATCTTTCCTAATTATTTGAATTTTCAAAATAGGATGGTGACCTTCTAACGTTTGAAAACTACGCGTTTAATGTGAGCACCTAAATGTTAACTGCTTAACTAAAGAAGTCTCAATAAGTTTCGGGGCTTTTGGAACAACAATTATTTATATAACAGATATTATCAGAGTGGATAACATGTCCTGAGTTCAAATCATGGAAGGGCAACCCATAGGCTGGTTTAAAATGCTTTAGTATTATACTAGTCATTTAATGATAATAGGAGGGTGGAGCACCAAAGGAGAAAGGATTATCATCCAGTCATTTGGTTAGTCACTTAATGATAATGGGATCTCCACCTCCAATGTTTACAACGTGACCGAGTCAAAGTGAGTTGAAATCTTCTGCAATTTAAGCTTGTATTAGTCTGTATTGTTACAATAGAATTCTGTCATATGGAGTATCTCAAAGTTATTTTTTTTTCAAATGGGCCCACATAAAACATTTATAATAAGAAAAAAACACTTATCATGGGATACCCATGTTGCATTATCCCATGCCAACAGCAGAGGACTAAAAAATTAGAGCTGGCAACGGGTCGGGTTCGGTTCGGGTCATAATTGGGTCAGGGTTAAACTGGTCGGGTTCGGGTTGACCCGATTACTGACGGGTTGGGAAAACCCCAAACCGAACCCAACCCGCCAATAAACGGGTTCAACCCGCCAACCCGATTATAATTTTTTTTTATTTTTTATTTTTTCAAAAATATTATTAAAATAGGATTATAGGGTAATCGGGTCGGGTTCGGGTCATAATCGGGTTGGCGGGTCATAATCGGGTTGATTCATGCATTTTTTTTTACACTTTTTTTTAATCGGGTTTGACCCGATTACAGGTGGGTTGGGAAAACCCCAACCCGCACCCGACCCAATTAATAAACGGGGTCAACCCAACCCGTTTATAATCGGGTTAAACGGGTTGACCCGTCGGGTCGGGTCAATTTTTGCCGGCTCTATAAAAAATACTAACCATCAGATGTTCTAGGTGGCAGTATGTGACTCTAAGAGCAGCTAGGGATGGCAATGGTTTGGTTAAACTCGCTAAACCGAACCAAATCGAACCTATTAGGATTGATTTTGGGTCTTTATTGAACGGTTTTGGTTTCTTTTCAATTTTATGTTGGAAAAACCATTGCGGTTTTGATTATAAGCTAGGGCAAGCTCCGCCTAAACTGAAACCGAACTGGCTATTAAGCTTGTGTGCACTCATTTATGTACTTTACAAAATATGTAAGTTATTACTTTGTCTATGAAACCATTGAAAAGACATGTATAATTGGTTTAATAGGTTTATCATTATTCACTAGTTTGCAACACAGGTTTGAGGTCGAACTATTGGAAACAGTTTAATTACAAGTTCGATATGTTATTGAGTTCAAATTTGAGCCCACAAATAAAACTAAACCGATTAAAACCGTAAGTCAACAGTCGCAGCGATGGCAACGGCCGAAGAGTCTCCCCCGTTTTACACGTCAAGATTAAATAATAATCCAATTCTACAAATAAAAGGCGAAAATTCGAGACCTCGTAAACAAGTTTCCATATTTCCATGACTAGGAAGTAGGAACAGCCCAAGCCCAAAAGACTTTGAAAGTCAATGAAAACGAAGGTCCACGCAGAAGTACTTTGAATAGTCGAAAATACTTTGCCCTTATTCTTACATGGATTTACAACGTGAAGGATTTCATGCTTCACGTTTGGAAAACTTCCGTGTTAGCTGGACTCAGTGACCCCCTAATTGAGCTAAAGACTTTGAGTTCTATGAAAATTGAGTCAACTTTAAATTAGGGGTATTTATAGTTTAACCCCTTGGATTTGCAACAATGCTACTTCTCTTCTATGGTCTATAAAATACCAATTTACTCCTCGAAGCTTTTTATGTATAACAATCTATCTTAGAAGGTTTGACCATTAGTGTGTAGGAGTGCAACTCGGATCGGTTCGGTTTGAGTTAAGTTCAACCCAAGACGAAACCTAAAATATTTGTAGTTAAACCAAACTAAACAGAACTAGGGTGCAACACGAGTCACTCCGAGTTAAGGTCAACGCAAGACCAAACCTAAAACATGTTCAGTTAACCCAATTGAAAACTGAACAGAAAATAAATAAAAAACCAAAGCCCAAACCAAATTGAAATGAATTACATGAGATCATTTTCAGTTCGGTTTGGTTTAGGTTAGACCAATACATGCTTATGCTCAAAAAAAGGTATTATTTGTAATATCATTAAAGTCAAAAGGTAAACTTTTAAAGTTTAATATATATTGTATTATATAATATAATATATTAGGTTGGTTCAGTCCAATTTAGGCAAATATATGAATTAAGTTCAGTTTTGGTTCGATTTGGTTTAATCGAACATCCGTTGGTTTAAGGATTTTTGAATTGAAAAACTGGATCGAACCAAACGAAAGTCAGTTTAGGTTCATGTTTAACCAAACCCAGTTGCATTCCTAATTAGTGGTGGCATTCATGTCATTTAGAAAGTATAAGAGGTTTAACGGAAATTGTTGTATGGGTCAAGGGGGTGTAAATATAACCGAAGCAGTCGGAAGGTTCTATGCTCGAAACTCGAAAGTGATCAGAAAGTCATTGGTGGCATTAATGTAATTTATGGGAACTGTGTGGATAAATTCAAAATAAGAATTTCTATAAATGTCCCGCCCTCCGGCTCCTACTTTCCCGGCTTGCCGGAAATGGCGGAGCGTGCCCTAGCTTATAGCCTTCTGCTACTATTTCTGACACTTCATTTCTTCTCTTTGATCGACTTCGTAACTTCAGAAATCATTTTTGAAGAGCGATTCGATGGTGAGAGAGCTTCTTATCCACTTCCATTATTGTTTTTATTTCACTACAGTTGGATTTCTACATTACTCAAACTTTTTTTGTTTTTGTCTAAGAAAATCTGTGTTTTCACCTCTTATAATCTCGATCAAGTTAAACTTCAAAACTTTTTTGTAATCTCGATCTGTTATTATTCAATTTTATTCTGAAATTTTGGATGAAAATACTAACTCCTGCGGAAAATTTAAGCTGATAGTTACCATGTTTCAATACAGAGACATTTTGCTGATAGTTGCCATGTTTTCAATTCTGAGACATTTCTTTGTGGAGATCTCTTCATTTTTTTTTTTAAATGATTCAGTATTGATCGGTTTGAATAAGATTACAATTCAAATCTGTTCTTTTGATTTTACTTTAATATATCAAGTAAACATCTTCATTTTTTATTTTTTCTTATTTGTTTTCGGGAGATTTCTGTGTGGTTCAATGCGTTCTCCTTGCTGTGTATCTGGTTTGTGCTTGATTTCTTTTTGTTTTTGATCTTTTGTTGTACAAAAGATGGGTGGCAAAGCCGTTGGGTTAAATCGGACTGGAAAAGAAGCGAAGGAAAAGCTGGTTCATTTAAGCACACAGCTGGAAAATGGTCTGGAGATCCAGATGATAAAGGTTTGGTCCTATATATATTGGTTCTCCTTTTTGATGGTTCAATCTGAGTTTAATTTTTGTTTCCCTTCTCTAATGGCTTTAATTTTAGAGGTTGAGCATCTCGAATGAAATGCTCATACAACAGTGGCTCCTCAAAATTTTAATATATTTTTTTAAGCAGATTGGTTGCAATCATTGGAGTCGTTTAAAATTTTCTCAAAATTCCCCTGTTGGAGAGACCAAACTTTCCTTTAATACCTTTTCACATTATAATTTTTACGAGAAACAATGCAAAAGCAAATTTTCAGATGAAAATTTCCTATTTTCAAGGGTGAAAGTTTCTCTCAAAATAAAATTTAAAACCAGGATTACGAGTCATGGTGATTTTGAGCTACAGATCTTCCACAAGGTGTTTGTTAATCAGTTGGAAGTATTTGTATGGTTACCTGTGTTTGGATTGCTAATAGCTGAATGCTGCAGTTTCTTTTGTGGTTTCAGATTCTAATGGGATCTGTTTCCCGATGTTAAAATTTGAGTGGCTCCCACCAGTTTTTTGATTGCCATTACACGCCTTTATTGAAAAGAAGAATCTTGCAGGTATTCAGACAAGTACTGATGCAAAACATTTTGCAATATCTGCGAAGATACCTGAGTTCAGCAACAAAAACAGAACCTTGGTTGTCCAATATTCTATAAAGTTGGAGCAGGATATTGAATGTGGGGGTGGCTACATTAAGCTTCTTTCTGCTTATGTCAATCAGAAGAAATTTGGCGGAGATACTCCATACAGGTACTTTTTTTTTTTTTTTTTGTTATCTAAGCTATCTGCTTCATTTTTTCTGACATTTAAATTCTATTGATTTTAATCTTAATGGTCAGATGTGTAATGGAATGCATTTTGAATCACTTGCTAGTAGTGTTGTTGTTCCTTTGCTATGACATAGACCTTGGTATGTAGGATTTTGCCTCTTTTCATTCTCTCATACTCATATTTAGTGGAAAATTTGAAGGACTCTGTGTTAAATTAGTTTTAATGTTAATTGGCTTTACTACAATTAAGTCACTATTTATTATAATATTGTTCCATGCATATTATAATCTGGTACCTAACATCTTAGATTCAAGCACGTATGCCTGCATTAAAGAATGTCACATTGACAGCGGACGATCCCATGGTTGTGAAGAGTGATTGGGATTAACATGTTATTATTGTGTTTTGTCCAAGTTCAAATATCATTATGAAGGAACGTGCCTGTGACTCTACCTACTGTTTGTATAAGGGATTTGTCATTTGAGTATTTACATATAGTATACAAGCCTAAAACATAATTTTCTCTTTCCTGTAGATGGCGTCTATGTGGATTTTTCATTTTGTTTTCAATAGTTTCTTAGTTGAAAAAGAAAATAATTCATATAATAAAAATATCTCCTCTAACTAAACATAAATTCTAACCATCTACTACTCTCTAAAGTAAACTCAATTTATTTGGCGACATTCTTATATATTTGAAAACTTTAATTTATTGTATATAAATAAAAATTTTATTTATACATAATTTTGAAATAAAACTCTTCTAATGGCATTTTGCCTTCTCATATATAAATAATTTTTAATTATAGTTTTATTTTAAGACCACATCTTCCCCCTCTATGATATTTATACTATATATATTTAATTTTTAATGATATAAATAATTTCTTAATTATAATTGTATTATAATTTCTTAACTATAATTTTATTTTGAGAGCATGTCTGTGCACTCTCTTATATTTATAATATACATTTATATTTTAATGATAACTAGTTTGTTAGAATATTCTAAGAAAATAGTTTAGGCTTTTTTGTGGGGCATGTTTCCAAGAAACGTATGCCCCATCAAAATGTTTTTTTTTCTTATTTTTTATTAAAAGAGCCCAACATATATTGATGAACCTGCTTTTGTGTTCTTGACATCTTGTTGGGGAAAGGTTTGGCTGTCAATGGAACCTCTGTGATCTGGGACCTTAGTGGACTGTGATTACTTGGTCCTGCCCTATAGGCTATTCCCACATTTTATATTGGCATAAAACAGGGGTAACTCACTAACACGCAGGTTTATGTTGGACGGATTTATTGGCTGTTCATGGGTACACAAATCAAGAAAATAAAAGGACCACTGAACCAATCAAAAGATATATGGGAGAAAAATAGAAAGAGGACCAGTGATATGGTAGCTTTACATCTTTGTGCTCTAGCAGTTTTGGGTTTCCTTCCCTGTTATCAGTAATCATTCCTCTCCTTCCAAAGGTTTCACTAATTGAGAAAGTGATTTCTTTGGTAAAGCTCTAACGAATCACCTGGAAGAAAATATAAGTGTTACAAATGAGATAGAAAATAAGAAAAAGAAAACAAAAGAAAGGAAAAAGAAACAAAGAGAGCTAGTTTCCTATCCTTAATGATGACTTTTATACTTGAGTTTTACAGAATCCTTTTATTCAGCTAATTGAACCGCAGTTATAATGAAGATTACTAATTTGACCTGCTCATAGTTTCTCCTTGATGAATCTGTGGTTCAGTTTATGTGTTTTGTTTGGTTGTTGTATTAGAGATAATCAATCTTATAGCAGCTTTATTATTGCAATATAATAAAATCTCAATTCCAAGAGTACAAGTTCAAGGAATAATGGCTTATACACACCATAGGCTATAGATTTATACATTTTCTCTGCACTCAGTATGATAACTACAAAAAGTTTCTTATTCCAAGCAACCATTTTATCTCCTATCAAAAAGATTACAACCCAATTTAGCCAACAATCAGTAATTGAATATTCCCAAGTAGTATCATTAAAGGCCTCAATCTTCATAATGCTGATATCTCTGTGACAAAGTCCCTCTACAAAGAGGACTTGAGAATGCATAATGACCTTGTGAGCTGCCTCAAGGTGAGTAGTTTAAGTGCATAAACTGACAAGTAATACTCACATTCACAGCATAAGAATGTTAGGATGGGCAAGGAATAGATTGGTCAATTGACCTATGAGATGCTGAGTTTGACCTGTTTTGATAAGAGAGAGATCATTATCATCATTTAATTGGTGATTCATCTCTATAGGAGTATCAATGGGCTTGAGTCCTTTTTTTGAGCTTTTTCAAAAGTTCTAGAATTTATCATTCTCCATGAAATTGAGATTATAATTTTGGACTGACTGACGAAAATTTCTATAACATTCATCAGAACTCTTAGGTCTTTGATTTGAAGTCTTTAATAAGATAATTCTTAAGTTATTGGATTTTTGTGACATCATTGCCATAGCGATGATATTGTCAGCACAAATTATATGATTGCTATGTCACTTCAAGGATGTCTAACAAATATTATGTAATTTGGCTGACTTTAAATAGAGCCAATCTCATTTATAGACTGATAAATCTGACAAACCTATTTCTTAAGATCCATCTTCTGTATGTCGGCTGACCTTATCTTGCTCATATTTTAACAAGATAATTTTGATGTAACAGGGTGTATAGCAGATGGTTTAGAACCTAGTTAAACCTTATAGATTAATTGAAAATATTTTCTAGTAACATAGATACAATTCAAATTCTAGGTTCAACCTTATCCCTTTTCCTCTCTTTATGAGTTGGCTGCCTGCTATTGCAATTTCTTTTCTTCACGGCCTTGCTGCTTATTCTTGCATCAAGTCTGTCTGTACAGTTTTTTTCTCTATATTTTTCCATTAAAGTCTTTTTGGTAGTTTATTATCATTGGACTTCAGAAATTGTAGACTTGATCTTCCTTTCTTACTAATTTTTTACTAAAAGCTGTATTTAGTTCTCATGTATAAATCTCTTCCATGCAGTTTAATGTTTGGACCAGATATATGTGGCACACAGACGAAGAAACTCCATCTTATTCTTTCCTATCAGGGGCAGAATTATCCCATCAAGAAGGATCTGCAATGTGAAACAGACAAGTTAACCCATTTTTATACATTTATTCTTAGGCCTGATGCAAGTTACAGTCTCCTGGTTGATAATCGAGAAAGAGAATCAGGAAGCATGTATACAGACTGGGATATCCTTCCTCCTCGGAAAATTAAAGACGTCAATGCAAAAAAGGTTTGAGCTTGTGTGTAGAATTTTAGATTATTGTAGCTACATTGAATACATGAGTTTACCTGGAAATTATTATGAGGATTACATGAGCTGATGAATTTTATACATTAACTGGAAGAGCAGATGATTTTAAGTTGAACCTGTGATGCGAAACAATATAAACTGAAAATCTTTTTTTCTGAAGGGGTTGTATTGAAATTGGCAATCTGCATGTCATGTTGGTGTCATCAAGAACTATTTCAGGGTGCCTTTTGTAGCTATTACAGAGGAATTTTGTTGGTGTTTACTGGGATAATGCTTCAATTCTCTAGTATTTTGTGTTTTTGATGTATCTTCTAATGGATCTACTTATTTGCTTTTACAGCCAGCAGACTGGGATGATAAAGAATATATTGATGACCCTAATGACGTCAAACCAGAGGTTCATTGAAGTGAATTTTATTTGAAAGAATAATTTGAGAAAACATCATATTGCAATCAGATCTTACTTATCTATATTGAAACTGCAGGGATATGATTCAATTCCTGCTGAAATTCCTGATCCAAAGGCTAAAGAGGTTGGCTATTTTTTCTGATGTGTACAGTGAAAAAATGTAACTGCAATAAGACCTCATCTGTTGGCCTTGTTCATATCAAGGGTGTTGAACCCTCCAACAGTTTTCATTTATTTTTTGAAGTAGGGTATCATAGTTCCATTATAGAAAAGATATCCTTTACTGGATCAGCAGCATGGAAAAGGTTTTTCTGACTTTCTTTTTTGCGATGAAAAATGATAAAAATAAAAAGAAGCAAATTTGAATGTGTCATAAACTCCTATTGCTGTTTTTGACCAGCCTGACAGCTGGGATGAAGACGAAGATGGTATATGGAAGCCACCAAAGATACCAAATCCAGCATACAAAGGACCATGGAAGCGAAAGGTGTGCTAATGAATGATTTCTGAAAACTAAGATCTCTTAGAAAATTTAATTAATGAGTGCGTTTTTTGTTGCAAATTCTTAATATTGACTTATTTCTCACAGAAAATCAAGAATCCCAACTATAAGGGAAAATGGAAGATTCCATGGATCGATAATCCAGGTATGTTTCTGTTATTATAGCAAGTTTATTGGCTGAATGGATTTAAGTATTAATTTTGGGCTATTGATATGAAGAGTGAAGAGTAGGAAGAAGGGGCACAAAAATTAATTGTATGAATGCTGTTGAAATCTGTCATTTTCTTACAGAGTTTGAAGATGATCCTGACCTTTACGTACTGAAGCCAATCAAGTATGTTGGAATTGAAGTTTGGCAGGCAAGAATCTTTACTTCTATTTCTCTGTTTGTTATGTTTTAATGACTAATCAATGATATGGATCCCAGCTGCCAGTTGGCAATACATTTACATGATAAAACCAGTTACTGGCAAACACTTACACCTAAGATGATTTCATCTTCCTTTTGCTTCAAGAAAGTTGGTTGATTCAATAAGTTGTGTTGATGTCTGCTGACTTGAATGCTAATCTGTCTTCTCTCTCTCTCTTCCCCCCCACCCCACCTTTTTTTGTTTTTTATTTTTTATAATTTGATTTGGGGTTGACGAAACGTAGGCAAGTTGAACAGTTTCCTCTGACTTGAGCCTGTTTTCATTGTTTATCTGGGACTGTGCATTTGGGTTCGACTATATTCTAAGTGTATCCTGCTCCAGTTTATTCTCAAGGAATTTACAATCGTATTGGATTGAGTTTGGTCCGAATTATTATTTTTGTTTTTAAAATTTTTTTTTTGGGGTTGGCATTGCAGGTAAAAGCAGGATCAGTTTATGACAACATTCTAATTTGTGATGATCCAGTCTATGCAAAACAGGTTATACAAGAGATATTGGATAAGAATAGGGAGGTAGGCAATTGCCCTTTGGTCTCTAGTGTAAATTTCAGCTAAATTGTGGTGCCTATTTAAATATATATTCTGTTTGAAATTTCAGGCTGAGAAAGAAGCCTTTGAGGAGGCAGAGAAAGTGAGAAGAGCTCGAGAAGAACAGGTAATTAAAAAGAAGACCTATAATTCTTAGTTCTTTGGTTTGAGCAATGGTGCCTTTTGATTTGAACTCTGAGTTTCGATATAAAGATTTTCGAAGTAATTGTAGCCTTCGTATGTGCAGGAAGCCCAAAGGGCGAGAGAGGAAGGTGAAAAGAGGAGACGAGATAGAGGTCATGATCGACGATATCGAGATAGGGAGCGCTATCGGGAGAAATATAGAAGGGTATTTTATCCTATGCTTTCATCTCTCTCTTTTCATCAGAAAATGACTACCTATGTCTGGGTACCAGTCGTAATTTGATAAACATCTGAATTTAAATTCACACTGGAGCTCGATCTGCCCTTTTTGATGAATAAATTCACACTGGAGCTCGATCTGACCCTTTTGATATTCATCAAAAAGGGCATTAATATTCATCAAACCTTGGCAGTTGGCTTCCATAAATATAAGTTTTTTCCCAATAATAAAACCAATTATGAGTCTGAGCCTTACATTCTAAATGGAAGGCCTCAAAGAACAAAGTTCATACTCTAGGTAGTTGCAAGTAGTAGCATCAAAGGTTCTGGATTTGGTCATGGAGCAAGTAGTATTCTTAGTTACCCAAACAGTCCAAAGGAAGTCTTCTTTTGAAAATTAACATTGAATGTGCTTCTTCATCAGATGCCTTTTAACTTTCAGTTTCAACTTATTAATAGCCATCTTAGAAATCACTGTGACTTCACTTGTCAATCACATTAGTAGCTAATTTTTGGCTTTAGTTGACTCTTTCAAAATATATTATGGCATCTAGTTGCAGCTACCAATTGTTCTATTGGCATGACTTCACCCACTTATTCGAGGTTGTGAACGTTTCTTTATCATTGTTGAGCACCAATTTCAGTAAAATAGCAACTCTAATGGGCTTGGAGAGTTAGTAGTGCAAGGTAGTGTCCCTTACAACCACAGCTATGGTACTGAATCTTGCAGGTTCATATTCTCAATATGTTAGTCATATAACCTTGTCAAGGAATAGTTTGCCCCTCCACACGACTGTATATGAGTCAACTGGTTTGAAATTCTAGCCTTTAATGTATCAATGCAACTTGATGTGGCTTAGTTGCTGTCCACACATGAACGTCAGCCATCTTAATCTGAATCTGGAATTTTAATCACGAATGGTAATGAGCAGTCACTGTTTCCTCTTAATACCAAATTGGTGTGGGATTATTGTAAAAGATTGGTTTTAAAGCAAAAGCATGAGGGAGAGGCAAAAAGTAGACTAGTTGCTATGATGTTGTCTCATTTGCTATGAACATCGCAAAAAAATGGAGAATTCGGACACAGTTCTTCAATAATTAATTCAATTATCCATAAGAGAGAGAGAGAGAGAGAGAGAGAGAGAGAGAGAGAGAGAGAATGTATAAATTTCGAAACAACTATAATCAGCCTGAATTCTGATATGGAAACTCTAACTAGTTTCCAAACAAAATGATACAATTACTATTCAAAATTCACCATGATAAAAGTTGTTATATTAGGATGAATGATAAATGAACTAGTGGGTAAGTGGGAACACAAAGGGTTAGCGGTTCTGTATCTGATGTAACGGGTGTCAATGGGCCAAGCTTGAGTTCAACACTTAGGATTATAAGCTGAGATCGAGCTTGAAACAGGCTCATTTTTTTTAATGAGCCTGATCAGAGGTTTGGTTGTCTTGTTTTAAAACCGTGGCTTGGTTATTCTATAATACATATCATTTTTTGTTATTAATAAAATAAATTATATCATTTAATTTTGAAATTAAAAAATTATAATTTATAGTCTTTAATTCATTTTTAACTTTATACATGCTTGATTTATGTGCTTCATTGATTTTTTTATTACTCATGTGCCCCAATTAGTTTTTTTAAATTGAGCCTGAGCTAATATTGGGCCTTTTTCAGCTGGGAAAAGCTCAGTTTCGGTTGTTTCATTTAATAGCTACTAGATTTTTTTCCCCTTCAACTTGTTCATTTTATTAGTGCAAATTGCGAACTAAATCAGGAGCTCTAACATAATATGCTTGTTTTTGCAGCGTGATCACCATGACTACTTGGATGATTACCATGTAAGTGTTTTTGCTGTCATTAAATTTTGTTATTTCTTCCTTATACCATTAGAATGTATCTCCCATTGGGGAGGGTGGGGGTAGAAATTTGGCAAAGTAGCTCAAAGTTGATGATAACTCTCTGCTGCATTTTTTGACGTTCCTGACCGCCACCATCTAAGATGATAGCTCAAACTTCTTTTTCTTTTCCAATCCTTTTGATGATGATGAATGATTAAACTTCCATTGACAAGAAACAAAAGTGGTACACAAATAGGAATAATTAACAGAAATGGAAAATCATGAAGTACAAGGAAGAAAGAAATGGCACTCTAAGCATATCCTCCTCTGGAAATTCTTAAACAATATACATATTATGGCAAATCTGTCAGCTAATACATTCATGGACCTAAGCTTGAACTTGATCCTTGCTTACAATGGCCAAGAACAACAAATTGAGGATGCTTACTTTGTCCAAAATTCAAAACCAGCATGTGGCCTCTTCATTGGGCATAATTAATCTGCAGGTGGATTCACCACCACAAGCACCATTCCTATGCAAGTAATAACTCATGGAGGGAAAATACTTGTTTCAGATTAGGTTGAAAACACAAAATCTATACAGTTGGGCTTGGGAAGATAGTGGCTTTTTAAATCAAGCAGTAGGTGTTTTGCATCTCTTTTATGGCTCAGTCGGAGAAAAGCTTGCTCAAGTTGAATCCCAACTCAGCTTTTCATCTTGAAACTGATGCGCTTAGGCCTGCATATTTTTTTATCATATCCCCTTATAAATCTCTCATCTGTACATCTATCTTTCTGTCCATGTACTGAAGTTATGATTCTTATCAAGCAAACTTGCAAGTGCATTTCTAGCTTGTACAGTAATGCTAAACCCAATGATGTTAATGTAATTGCAGGATGAGCTATGAAGACAGTCTCTTGCTATTTTCCTCATCCGGGAAAGGCCAGCCGTTCAAGTCAGCATTGGTACTATTGAGAAAGTATGTCTAGTGTCTACTTCCTTATTGTTGTTGTATAACAGAAGTTGCAAGTTTTGCATCCAAAAACTTTTTCACTAATGGACGAAGATATGCGTTTGGACATTGTCAAGTAGTCAAAATCAGGACTTCTATGCATGAGTCTGTTCTGAGGATGGTTCACGTAGGGCTTTTCCTGGGTGGGTGAACTCTATAAGAGGGGAAGCCTGAACCGGGATATAAGACTCTAAATAGTTTTGATACTGCCTTGGCCACATAATCAGGTTAAACTGTGGCTGCTTGGTATGTTATGTCCTTTACCTTAGTTGCTGGATTTGCAATGCATAAATTGGGTTCAAGTTTGACATAGACTAAACTTAAGCCAATATATTGCCATTCAAGTATGATCTGCCCACAAGCACACTTTTCGATCTGTGTTATATTTTTAATATACTAGGAATACGTGCTCTATGTGCGTAGTAAAAGAATTAAATAAATATGCGCTCTATGTGCGTAGTAAAAGAATTAAATAAGTGAATACAATTAATTGAGAGATAAAAGAAGAAATAAATTGAATGATATTTTTGAAAATAGTAGTTATATATACGTAAGGATATAAAAGTAAATAAAATTAAAATTAAAAGGTATTTTTGATAATATGAGGCAATGATATAAGTGTAACATTTCAATTCTACATCGGAAACATGATGAAAGTCTAGTAAGGCAAAAGAGTCAAGAAGAACATTTAATTTAGCAAGGCGTCTTTTGGGGACAAAATGTACAAGCATAGGTCTAAAGCGGATAATATTTTGTTGGGTTGAGTTGTTTCTATAAGTTAATTAAGGGGAGATGAAAGTGAATATAATAAAATTTGTGGGGCAATGTGGGTATTAAACATTAATTAGAAAAGAGACACTTGGCTTTGTAATAGTAATGATCTGGTGTTTTAGGAGCTATTTTTATACATGCTAGCAATTTTTTTTGGGTAACCAAAAGAGCATTTTATTAAGAACCCCCACGAAATAGGGAACTTCCCTAAAGTCGCTGGAGAGAGGAGAGGAGATACAAGGAGGGGGAGATAGAATCTAGAAGCAAGGAAACCTGTCTAAGGCGAAGTTTGCCAAGCAATCCGCAACTTGGTTACCCTCACGGAATATATGCAAAAAGCTAATAGAAGAAAAATTACAAAGCAAGGATCTAATGCAAGAGACCAGAGCTCTAATCCTCCAAGGACCCAGATCAGAACTAGCAGAAAGAAGAGAAATTGGCAATCACCTTCAAAAACAACGTACTTGACCTTTAAAGCTACCGCCATCCTCACGGCTTCCAATACGACAAGAGTTTCCACCTAGATGCTCGATGACACCTACACAACATACGCAAAAGCAGCAATAAAAAGACCATTGCTGTCATGAGCCACTCCTCCAATTGATGCTTCTTGTGAATGTCGTCTAAACGCCCCATCGCAGTTGATCTTCACAAAGGGGGCATCCGGTCTATGCCAACTCAGATCAATAGCTCGGTTCCCCTCCATCCCATCAACTAGTTTAGACTCCAAGATCAAAGAATCTGCCTTGAGCTTCTGGATGTAGGTACCCATGTGTTGAACTGATGGTGAATTACCTTCAAAGATGGCCATGTTCCTCTCCTTCCATACAGCCCACATAAAGTTTGCAACTTGAGAAAGAAAAAACTTTTTGTTAATACTTGTTACCCCATTAGGACTAAGCAATTTATTAATAAAATCAAACCATCGGAGAAAGGAGGTTGATGGACCAAGGGACTGCATAACACCCCAATCTCCCTAAACCAGAGTGCCCGAGAGAATGGGCACTCTTGAAAGAGGTGAAGGAGGGTCTCATTTGCTTCAGAACAGAGAGAACACAGTGGGTCAACCCCACCCATTCTGGAGTTTAGAAGATCCGTTGTAGGGGCAGCTTCGTTGAGACATTTCCACAAGAAAATTTTTATCCTATTTGGACAGTGCAAGTGCCAGACTTTCAACCACATTAAATCCAAATCAATGGTCGAGATCCTAGCAATCATCCTATAAGCAGAAGCCACGGAGAAACGTCTTGAAGCTGTACTTCTCCAAAACCTAATGTCCTTCATACCAGTCGGGTCAATTTGAGTGGCTGTAATTTTCCTCACCATCGGTAATTCCCAGAACGTGTTTAAGAGATTTACATTCCATGCACCTGTTCCTCGGTCAACCAATTGGTTGTCTGTGGTCAAGTTGAAATGATTATGATTCTTCTCCACCTGAATTGTAGAAGCCTCGGTTTGCACCCAAACATCTTCCAAGATACTAACATCCTGACCATTTGCCACGACCCAGGCACTACCCTGCCTTATCCATTTCTTCAATTTGTGTAATTGCTTCCAACCCAAAGAATGATTAACCCTGCAAGAAGAGTTTAAAAAATTAGTATCTGGAAAATATGTATTCCTCATGATTTGAGCCCAATAGCTATTATGATTCTGAGTGAGTTGGCACACACCTTTTAGCACCAACGCTTGGTTCATCTCGTGGGTTCTTTTGACGTTCAAACCCCCATTCCTCCATGGCGTAGTGATTCTTTCCCAGCAAATCGTATGCATAGTCCTGTGATGATCCGATTTCCTCCAAAAAAATTGTCTTGCCAATTGATCCATCTTGGAAGTCACCCCCTTTGAAAGGCAGAAGCAACTCATAGAATGGATCGGTTGCACCCCTAAAACCCGACTGAATAAGGGTGAGCTTCCCCATCTGAGAGAGAGTTTGAGCTTTCCAGCCAGCCAGTCGACCATTCATCCTTTGCAATAATTCTTCACAATCCTTGCGCTGGAATGTCAAACCAACTGTCGGCAAGCCCAAGTATCTGCTTATTTCTCGAGAGCCCCCAACATTTAGGATTCGTCTGATTTGGGTCCACCTGATTGAAGATGTGTTTTTGCTAAATTGAACAGAGGACTTGTCCTTGTTTATTTCCTGACCTAACTCCAGATAGTACTTGAAAAACAACCTTGACAAAACATGAGCTTCCCTCTCATTTGTAAAACCATATAAATTTATATCATCGGCATACATTAAATGGGAAATACTCATACCTCCACGATGAAGTTTTATTCCAATATACCTACCATCAACTTCTATCCGATTGATAACACACAAGAGCACTTGTTGGTAGAGAATGAAGAGGTAGGGGGAGAGGGGATCTCCCTGTCTCAAACCTCTCTTAGCACAAAATTTTCCAGCGACCTCCCCATTAAACAAAACACTATAAGAAACCGAGTTAACACAATTCATGATAAGTTTCAGAACATTTTCATTAAAACCAAAAGCAGATAACACTTTTTCCAAAAGGACCACCTTAGCCTATCATAGGCTTTTGAAAAATCTATTTTTAAGGCAAACAGCCCATGGTCCTTCACTCGGTTAGACTTAGATTTAGGGGCTTTTTTTTTTCTTTTCAAAACAATGGATAATCTCATGATGAATCATGATATTATCCCTAATGTATCTATTAGGGACAAAAGCCTCTTGAACCGGAGAAATGAGATTGGAGAGAATAGGTCTCAAACGGTTGACAAGAATTTTTGAAATAATTTTGTAAACAAAATTACACAAACTAATGGGCCGAAATTCCTGGATCCTCCTAGGATGGTTGAGTTTGGGGATAAGGGAAATAAAAGTATGATTAAGGTCTTGGGGCATAATCCCATCCCTAAAATAATTTTGGACCACCCTATAACCTCACTACCCATAACATCCCAAAAGGAGTGAAAAAAGATACCTTGATAACCATCGGGTCCCGGGCACTTGAAGGGGCCCATGTCTTGGACAGTCGACCAAATCTCTGTTAGTAAAGGAACAAGGCTCAAAGATGCATTCTGATCTGCACTGATAGTATGAGAGATCAAATCCGGGAGCTCAAAATCACACCAGTGCATCGGTTGAGAGTATAATTCTTTGAAGTGAGACTCGACCACTCAAACCAACTCAGCCCTATTTGAAATCTCGGTGTTATCAAGTCCTTTCAAAGAATGGATGAAGTTCTACCGTCATTTGAACATGGTGGATTTATGAAAAAATTGGGTATTTCCATCACCGAACCTAAGCCACAAGATCCTTGACTTCTGATCCCATAGAATTTCCAGTTGACTTAAGACAGATGCATATTCACTTTGCAATTTTTTTTCTTCCACCATCAAACTACCAATCGGGTTGTCATTGATCTCCTCTTGGATGAGATAGATCTTTTCAATTAAATTTCCTTTCCGAAAGTGGATATCTCCCACCTCATCCTTGTTCCATTGGCGGAGGTCTCTAGATAAGGCTGAGAGTTTTGAGATTAAATTTCTTTCACCACCTGATCTAGGATGCTGCAACCAAGAACGCTGAATTGTACTGTGACAAGTCTTCTCCTGAACCCAGAGAGCTTCAAATCTGAAGGGACGACACTGATTTTTGTTCTCATGGAGCAAATCCACCATCAAGGGGTAGTGGTTAGACGCTATAATAGGCTGAGCAAAGACAATGGGGTGAGGGAAAATATCGAAGGCGTCATTTGAGGCAAACAACCTATCTATCTTTTCCGAAATTCTACCTTGTCCCTATTGCCCGTTGGACTAGGTGAATTTTGGGCCCTTCATTTGGACTTCAATTAAACCGCAATTATCAATCATCATTTTGAAATTCTCTCTTTGTCTTCTATTAATTGGAAGGCCGCCCCTCTTATCACAGTCGTCGAGCAATGCATTGAAATCGCCAAAAAGAAACCAATGCAGGGTAAAGGACCTTGTCGTATCTTCAATCTCCAACCATTGTTCAGACTGAATTTCAGCTTTTGAGTTGGCATGCACAAAAAACATTAACCAGGTTAAACCCCTATAAGAAATCTGAAACAAAATTGCCCAATCAAAATTCAAAATAATATCAATAGAGTACTTGGCAGTCCACATAACAATAAAACCCTCCCTACAGTGCTCAGTCGAAAGGATAAAATTTTTTTGAAAAGACAATTTTTTTTACAATACTATCAGCCTTCCTCTTAGAAGCAAAGGTTTCTGATAAGAACACCATATCGGACTTGTTCTTCAAAATTTGGTCCTTAAGGTGGGCCTGTGTCACGGCACGACCAGCTCCATGACAATTCCAAAACAAGAATTTCATCAGATTGGATTCCCCAAAGGGAGAGAGACAGGGGGGGATTCAAGGAGGGGAGAATCCAACAGCAGCTTCCTTTTATTTTTTAAGAAAAGAGAGGTATCCTCTGGGGTGTGCTGATCTGTGTCCATTTCCGCTATGTACGCCGCCTTCTCATTTGATTTTTTCCTGTTAAATCTGGGCCTACGACGATTCTGCCAGGATAGAAATCCTCAGAGATCTCCATGATGGATATGTGGGGAGACGTCGATAGATGCATATCTTTCGAGTTTGGGCTACCATGCACATTATTGGAGAAAAAATCAGATAGCAAGAGGTTAAAAGCTCTGGAGTCCTTTGAGGTTGCTGGACTACATGAAGCAGAGAAGGTGAAGGAAGGGCCTGAACCCTGCTTGAGATCAGGAAGGGGAGATGTGGAAATCGGGGTACTAGAGGTAGAGACATGTGAAGAGAAGGCCCAACCAGGTTCTCCAGAGCATACATGGGACCAAACACCGGAATTGAAAGAAGGCCCCTCAACAGAATTCATAGAAGGCCCATCATTGGAGGAGCTAGCCAAACAATTTGGAGGGTTAGGGTCCAAGCCAGAATCTGTAAAAAGAAGAGGGGGTTTAAAAATCATCTAACCCAAATTGGGAACCTCACTACTGCCCCCAGAACAACCCAACCCAATCAAGGGATTCTTCGAGGTGAACGCCAGACCCGGCCGCTGCAACCGAGCACCTTCAACCTCCTACAAATTGAACCGACGATATTTGCAATTGACCACATTCCGGCTAGAATATCATGGCAGAATTTCTCTCGACAACATGCACAATCGGTCCCCCGGGCGAAGATTATGGCATACATTCAGATTATGGCCAATGAGGCTACAGTAAAAACAAAAGTCAGGTATTCCCTCGTGAGCGAAGGAAACCCAAACCTGCTTCCCTTGTAAATCCTCCACAAAAATCCCTGCCGGAATAGGCTATGTTAGAGGGACGGATCACTTGATGCAAGCCAAATGGAAGTCTTGTAGCACTGGTATTTCAACCTCCAAGGTTTTCCCGAACTCGTACCCAAGGCGGGAGATAACAAGAGAATCTCTCAAGGCTCTAGAGAGGTCCACCAGTTGAGACCAGATGATTAACTACGAAAACACATGTGCATCCGCTTCTTTAGGTTCCTAAATTTGTTCTATTATGCATATGTAGCCATTGATGAACCAGGGCCTTGTCCGCAAGATCGATTCAAGGTCTTCCAACAAGGCAAATGCCAGCAGGAATTTATTCTGAGCCACAGCAGAAATCGAAACCACTTTGATGGACTTCCAAACCCACTCAACAAAATTTCTTAAGGTGTTCAGGGACAAGACCGACCCTAAACCTTCCAACACAGCCAAGAAATTCCATTTAGCTCGTAGTCTCATCTTTTCCGCATCAAGCAGGGAGAAGGTTTTTGAGGGGCGACCAGGGATAAGCAAGTTTTGGAACTAGGTCGCAATATCCTCCATAGCAGCAGATCAGGAGCACAGAAACAACACCACCCAAGGAAGACAAGTTAGCTCATAGGACCGGAAATGGGCAGCAAGAAAAGGGGGGTAGAGACCAGATGAAACCACAACGAAAGGAGATGGGAAAATGACAGCAATAGCCCCTAGTGATGGATCAAAGCAAAAGGACCAAAGAAGGAACAAAAAGCAAGAATAAGGGAGAATAGATCAGCAACTGGAGAAGGAGAGAGGGCAAAACACCATGCCAAGACGACCATCGAAGGGCAGCGAAGGAGAGGAAGGGGATGAAACAGCAAGAATCAAAACCAGAAGCAAGCCACCAAAACCAGAGATAACGAAGGAAACTGCTTGGAAAAGGTGAAAAACTATCTAGGAGAGAACAAAACTGCCAAACCACCCTAAAACCTCACGCCAACAATGAACTCGGGATAATTGAATAGCACCGCCAAAATCGCCTCTCTGACCCACCCCTCTCCTTGCGTTGCTGGTAAAAGTCCTCTTTATACATGCTAGCATAGTGCACGTGCAATACTGCACGTTGTGGAAGGGAGTAATTGCTTAACCGATTGGTTAGTTCTATGGCACTTTTGACAATTCTATCCCTTTATTAATGAAACTTAACAGTGTTTTATAAGGGCAAGTGTGGAAAGTTGAATATGATGCTTTGGCATGATTCCCAAGGGGGCACCTCGCATTATATATAATATAGATATAGATATATTGACCTTCTAATATGGCTGTCTAAAGGCACCCTCTTGCAGTTCCACATTTAGAAGCTTTGCTCTATAAATTGGTATAAACAAGTAACCATATGTTACCCATAAGATGAATCTAAGTGGATAACAATAAGTCGGGATCGTCACGAAACCAAGTTTCATGATTACAAAAAGGAAAAAGAGCGGAAAATTGTTAAGAAACCAAGTGTTGCTTGTCATGTCGCTTGGGAATTGTGTTTCAAATTAGTCATGTTTCTTGTACAAATCAATCTGTCAGTTGGACATTGATGTAAGTTCAATTTTCTTCTGTAATAAATTTGATCATGCACACAAACGTCATAGGAATGCTTGGGGGCTTAAAAGATGAAAAGCATAAAAAGAATCAGAATTTGTGCTGCAACAATGATGCTTAAGTGATTAGCATGACCAAGTTCAAAACATTTTAAATTGAGAAAACTCAAGCTCCCATTTCTCACAAGACCCAAAGGAAAAATTTATACCCAAGGGAAGTTAAACCAAGATACATTCATTATCCCAAATTTGGATTAATAAAAGGACACTTGGTTCATTGAGTTACTTTGACAAATTTGTGAGACTACAAACTAAAGTCATTTTTATCTTTTCCCAAATTTGGATTAATAAAAGGACACTTTGGCAAGGAGTGGTAGCTATAACTAAGGGTGTAACTTAGTTCAATTTGATTGACCCAAATCTAATTTGGGTTGGGTTTCAAAGCCTCTAGTTTGGTTTTGGTTTTAAAATTTGTAGATAGGTGAATAGAAAACCTATTTGAATTGATTAATATTAGTAATTTATTTTAAAAAATTAGTAAAATACGTTTGTCGAGTTGGAAAGCTTAAGGATCACAATCTAAAAAATATTCTTAAAGATGGTATTGGCGGTGTTGGTTGTGACGACAATGGTAGTGGTGATGACATTAGTAGTAGTGTGTGTTGGCAAAAATAGGGGCAGATAAAACCAAACCAATCAATCAAACCATTATGCAGATCAAACTCAAAATATAATCACAGATATGCAGTAGAAATACCAAACAAAAACCCCAAATGCTAAGATTTCAGTCAAATCAATAAACTTGAAGAGTAAAACGTAGATTGGAAGGAACTTATCATAATTGAGGCAAGATTTAAGAATCTCTGTACTTTAAACCTTGAGACGCCCCCTTTCGGATGATATCCTCAATGCGACGGACTCCTAGCGTCCGGTTTCCTAGCATTCAACGGTCTAAGACCTCACCAATAGGTCGCACGATAATATCGACGACGACGAACCTCCTTATGTGTACTTAGATCAGACTCACAATGAAAGAATGAAGAAGAAGATGATAAGAGCTTTGGGTTGTCCACAGCCGTATTATCTCAAAAATGGGGTTTCATTCATACTATTAACAAATGAAAGAAACCCCTTTAAATAGTGCACAAATTGACACACTAGATAGCTCAAACGATCAAAAAATGGACTTAAAATCGCGTTCTAACTCTCAAATGCCCGCAAATCTTCCAGAAGTCACCACTCTCAGGTTGTCTGTAGGCGATTGACGTTCAAGCGTCCACAAATCTTCCAGAAACCGCAACTCTCCAGTTGTCTACAGGCATTTTTTACTCAAGCTCTGGAAAAACTTCAAACATAAATCAACAGTTTTGGTGTTCAAGTTTTAGAAAATCCCCAGAAAAGCACCAAATACAAAACATGTAAAGAATAAATTAAAGAGAAAGAGATTAAAACAAAATAATAAAAACACTTAAAAGTTTCAATAAATTTCCAATGTGGGATTGGGATAAAACACAAATTAAAGTCTCAATTTTGAGGCTTCTAAAAAACTCAAAATACAACAATTCCCTCCACAAGACTCAAAATTAAAAAGAAATTGATCTGAGTGACTAAAATTCTTAAATTGTTTCTTATTCCCTAGCTTGTAGGAGCTCTGGAAATCTCTCGTTTTCTTTCCTTTGGAACTATCCTCTACCACATTGGCCTTGCTGACTAAGAAACTTGTACTAGGTTTTTCTGTCTTTTCTCTACTCATTGCCTGTTCCTCAATCCTAACGTGGACAATTAGTTCTTCCAAACTCATCTCCTTCCTCTTATGCTTAAGGTTAGTCTTATAGACCTTCCAAGCAGGAGGGAGTTTCTCAATGAAAGTCCTAGCAACAAATACTTCAGAAAGTTTGATCCTTTATTTATCAACTCTCTCACCAATTTCTGATATTCATTAATCTGGTCTTAAACCAATTTCCCATCCACCATCATAAAATTCAAAAAATTGCCTATAACAAATTTCTTCACTCCAGCAACCCTTGTCACATACTTAGTGTGCAATGCATCCCATATCTCCTTGGTAGTCTCATATTAGTAATATAAATCAAACAATTCATTTGCCTAGGAGTTGAGAAGATAATGCCTGCACATCCTATCAGCCTTAACCCAAGCATTCAATTCAGACAACTTAGAGCTGTCTTCATTAGATTCCGGTTTTGGGTATGTAAGGACAAACACAATTTCTAGGATTTCAAACAAATACCAAACCTATAGATGCCCCCTTTCATATGATATCCTTAGTGTGACGGGCTCCTAGTAGGGGTGTAAACGGGTTGGATTCAGACAAGATCTGCCGAGATCCAAATCCAAATCCGATTAAGTTGTAGGATATCTGAATCCGATTAAATATCTGACGGATCCTTCATATTTATTATCGAATCCGAATCCGAATATGGTTATAAAATTCGTATCCGAATCCGATTAAATATTTGAATTCAGTTAAAAATCCGATTAAATTTGCCTTTTTTAAACCTACTACACTTTCACATATAGTATGCTAGTCTATTTACTCATATAGTGTGTAAGCCTATTTACTTGAACATCCTTATAAGATTCTAAAAATTTTAATCATACCTTAAATTTAATCGAATTCGGATTTTTATCGGACGGATATAGTAAGATCCGAATCCGATTATTAAATAGATCTAATCTTTGGATCCGTATTTGATCCGCCAAACATTTATTTAGATAAAGACCCAATTAAATCGGATAAATTTAATCGAAATCGGTCGGTAATCATATCAGGATCCAACCCATTGACAGCCCTAGCTCCTAGCGTTCAATTTCCCAGCATTCAACGGTCCAAGACCTTGCTGATAGATCACACGATAATATCAACAACAACGAACTTCCTTAAGTGTACTCAGATTAGATTCATGATGAATGAATGAAGAAGATGATGATGAAAGCTTAGGGTTTTCCACAGTTGTATTCTCTTAAAAATAGGGTTCATTCATACTGTTAACAAATGAGAGAAAACCCCTTTAAATAGCGTAAAAACCGACGCACCAGATTGCTCAAATGATAAAAAAGCAGACTTAAAATCACATTCTAACACTCAAGCGCCCGCAAATCTTCTGGAAGTCGCCCCTCTCGAGTTGTCTGTAGGCGATTGATGCTCAAGCACCCACAAATCTTCTAGAAACCACAATTCTTGGGTTGTCTGCAGGTATTTTACGCTAAAGCTTCGGAAAAACTTCAAACATAAATCAACAATTTTGGTGCTCAAGCTCTAGAAAATCCCTAGAAAAGCACCAAACATAAAACATGATAAGAATAAATTAAAGAAAAAGAGATTAAAACAAAATAATAAAAACACTTAAAAGTTTCAATAAATTTCCAATGTGGGATTGGGATAAAACACAAATTAAAATCTCAATTTTATGGCTTCTCAAAAATTCAAAATACAACAGTGTGATGATGGCAGTGATAGGGATGGTAACATTAATGGCGGTGATAGTGTCCAGTATGGCCGTTGCTGTCAACAATGATGAAGGTGGTAATGTTAGAGGTAGTAATAATAGTATGGGGTGATGGTCATAATTTTTCCCTTTTTTTCGGAAAAAAAAATTGCTAAAAATATAGTAGAAGTTATTTGACTCTAATTTTTAAACATTTTGTCCCGTTACAGAATTTAAAATTTCAAAAATATATTGTTTCCCCACTTTTCAATGAAAATAAATACCTAAAAGGGAAGTTTTGATTTAGACAAATATTGTCACATCCTAATCATAAACATGAATTTCCAATCTTTGGAAATAATAGGAGATCATTTCCTTGGGTACGTTTCATGATACCATCCAAGAATGTGGGGGATGACATCGTGTCCCACCATTTATTACATCTAGGATAATCTTTATGTACAACTGTCAAAATATCTATTGGAAAGTTTTCAACCCAAACCTAGACTACCTAGTACTTTTTCATCCTCTGTCCCATCCTTACTACAGTATCAGCTACTGTATTACCTTCCTTCCTTGGTATGTAGGCAATCTTCCGCTGCTCAAATTTTGTAAGAATCTAGAATATCTATTGATAGACGGTGATAGCTCGCCTTTGCTTTTGCTGCAATCCTTTAATAGTTTCTATGATAGACTTTACATCTCTTTCAACTACAGTTTCTTACCTCCAAATGGTACTATCTCTCTCGAATTAAACTTGCTATGGCACAAAGCAACCATATAAGATGTCCACCCCTTGCTTCACTCGTGTATAAATGAATGAGAGGCTTCTAACTGTCTATGTCTTAATTATGAGCCTTGCCCTAATAACGGAATGACATCGTCTGTAATGCTTTACTGCATTGCAGATTGTCATGGCTGTGAGATGCTGCCTCTCACGGTCACTGTTTTTTCAAGTGGCCCCCACCTAACACATTTTTAAAAATGAAAAAACAGTGGCCGTGAGATGCTCCACATGGCAGCATCTCACGGCCATGACAGTCTACAATGTAGTAAAGCATTGCAGACGATGTCATCTCCCCAATAACTACATTTTAAAGAAGTTTTAGAAATCAAAGTTCCAATTTTTTTGGGTAGAGGGAAATTGACACACTTTGTAGGGTCACACTTTCATATTTTGTTTTTGGTTTTTTTTAAATAGATAATTTTAATGATATTTTTGAAAATAATTAAAATTCAGTCAGTACTATTCCACTTGTATTAATTGAGTGATATTTTGAAATAATTTACATTCAGTCACCTTATTCTCAATAATTAAAAAGATGAAAATAATTTTTTAAAATAATTAAGAACAAGTGTATTTTACTATTCAGGAAAAGTTTTTTAAAAAAACTACCTTAAAGATGTAAACCTCGTTAAAAGAGATTTAAAAAAAGAAATGGGGAATGACAAAAAGTTTTTAATTTTTCTAAGGCATTTTTGTAAAAAACTTTTTGTGAACAGTAAAATAATATTCATTTTTAATACTCTTCATTTTTAATTCTTTTGAAAAGTATCACCATTTGTTAATTGTTGTGAATCCGGTGATTGGAACCAAATTATTTTGAGAAAGTATCACTTAAAAACACATTTTGGTAAGTGGTCGCACTTCGTATTTGACGTCAATTCTATTTTATGCTACAAGAACAGTTGGACAACCCACCCCTGTCTCTCTGTCTCTCTCTCTCTCTCTCGGTGCGTGCGCGTGGATGTTCTTCAAAGCTTTCTTGGCCATGCGTTCGTTTCCTTGTTCTAGGGTTCGTTTCTTCTCTTAAATCTTGTCTTTTGTTTACTAAAATTCTCCGTTCATAGGAATTGAATTTCACTTGCTGAGTTCCGTTTACAATTTTACATATTTCTGGAAATTTCTGTTCTCGTTGAATGCCTGTCGAGTTTTCAAAATTTCTTTACTCTGGTTCTTGTTATTAAAACTTTTCTTAAGAGGAATCTGATTTCTACTAGCCTGATTGAATGGAAGCGAAAAATTGAAATAATAGAGGAAAATAAGAAACCATAAACATCTCCTTAGTCTGTTAAAAACTTACAGTTTGTGGAAGGTTGTGATTTCTTTAGCGCTTCCTAGGGTTACTAAACTAGTTGTAGGAAGATATTTCCTTCTTAATTGAAAATAATTTCTTCATTTTTTTTAAACCAATTATACAAAAAGTTCGTTAAAAACATGAAGTTATGTGATGAGTATTGAAAAGTCAGCCGTATAAGTGTTCTGATTCATGGTCAATGAGTTGTTACCATTCTTAGGTAATGCAAGTTTGGGTCTTATCTGAGACTGAAGATATGGGACCTGATGATTTATGGAATTCATTTACTGGGAGCATGGAATAAGTTTTTGTTGTGTTAAGTAAATTGTATTGGAAACTCTGAACTCAAAGATTAAATGATAAGGGGAGTTTGCTGCCCGGAATAGAATAGCCACGCATAAAAACTACCATCCTGTGTGACTGGTAAGTTCTAACTGTTCACCCTCAAGACCTAGATTCAATTCTTCACCAGTTGGCTAGATTGAATTTCTGTTGGAATACTACTGTGGGTTGAAAACAAAACAAACAAACAACAAGAATAGTAAGAAAATCAATCACAGAATAATCAGGTTGTAGTGCAAACTCTAGAATAAACAATGTATCACTTTTGGTGATAGATAGGAGCAAAACAACACAATCTAAAAATAAATACAGGAACCTCAAACTCTGAGTAAGGAAATGAATAAATTATAACTAGATTGCAGCAACAAAATCTCTATCAGTGAATATAGTAGTACAGCAGTTCAGAACAGTGTATAACAGGCAACCCAAGGATAAAATATAAAATAATGCAATGAACAATTAAATTAATGTAGTGCTAAATGAAACGACGTTAACGAGTGAAGCTTGAAAGAAATTGATAGTAATCGGATAATTAAAAAATATACAGCAATAACATTAGAAGGAAACAACACGAGTAGCCAGAGAAATACTAAAAAAATAATAATAATAATGATGAATAAGATAAGAGTGCTAAAAAAACAGATTTCTAACATTAGAAGTTTAGATAAATTTGATGAAAATGCCAATGAAGACCCAATGCGGAGAACAATAGATGGGAAACAAATTAAAAATTGAAAGGCAATGTAAATAAACTAAATTTGGCTTATTGTTTGCAATCGATAAGGCCAAGAGCCTTTGTGCTTAAAGCCTTTAACGCTCTCTTATCGGATCAAAACCTCAGCGCAAAGGGTTATGGCGCCCTAGCTCCCATAATTCAATGATCAGAAATCACACCGGTAAATCGCACAATAATAGCGGACGAACACGAACTCTTTTGGAGATGCACTCAAATCAGAAAGAAGAGAAAGGGACTTACATTTCTTAACAGAGAAGAAGTAGAAAGGGGCTTTTGTGTTTCCTGATCTCAGATCAGTTCCCAACAAAAGAGAAGAAAATAATTTAAATGTTTAGAAGTAGAAGAAGAGCAATGGATTTTGCAAGAAGCTAAACTGATCAAAGCATTGGAGAAGACAGAAACACAGCTAGGGCAGTCCTCTCTCCATTCAAGAAAAGACAAGTCTATAAAAGAATAAGTGAAGCCCTACTGCTCTAAAGACTCGAGCCCTGAAGAACTGAAAACTTCATTTTCTGAAGACTTAAATCTCTTAATTATTGAAGTTTTGCTGTTTTTGAAAGTCCAACAAGCCTCAAATAATTGAAGACTTGAAAGCCAAATACTGCATTCAAGATCTGAAGATTCTGGCGCCCTGTCTTTGATACGCTCCACAACCCAGAGATCTACAGCAAAAACCGAAGTTTTCTAAGATCTTCAACAAACCTATAAGCCGAAGATTAAGCTGAGGACTTGTCATCAAATCTATTACAGATCTGTATGTAAAATCCATCAGATCCGCCATCTCCTTCGTCTTTCATCAAGTTCGTCGAGGAAGACTGAAGACCGATCTGAGAACAAGCTATTTTAGCTCTCAAATCGAATAATTTTGAAAGAAAAGAATAAGAGGAATTACAGAGATCTGTACCACACTTTTTTATAAATAAAAATACAATTTTATTTGTATTTGCACATCTGACTCATCTGCTTTAAAACGAGAAATTTGTGTATACACCTTGTTCTGTTATGGATTTAATGATAATTTTATTGGAGGCTTGGAGCCCAGGTTTAATTTTGTTTGTACTTGAAAAATATTAAATACTCTATTTAAATGATTATTTTAGGATGTCTAGCAGAATGCTGAAATTTTTATAGTCAGATGGATTTGTTCTTCAATATATAATACTAATGTAATCTCTTTGTTCCCTTACTGATTCTATGGCTAGAACTTGTCTTGATAAAACAGAAACTTAGAGGGATACATGTTGGCCCTTTTGTATTTGAAACCTGATAGCACCCTCTATTTAGTGGCCTATTTTTATTGAGACTTCAAGTTTACCTTGATGCTCTTATCTATAAGTAGGCAAATCTTTCTTTCTTCCCTTTTTTTCACAATAAAATTTTCTTTTTTTCTTTTGTTCTGTTTTATTGGTATGTGCTTGATAACATTTTATCTAATCTCATTTTTGGAGAAAGTTCTCATTTATGTCTTATTTTTCAAGTTCAAAATTTTTGTTTCCCCTGTTTTTACAGGTAGGAAGTGGACTTTGTGTACGGCCAGTCACAAGACAGCACTGCTTTAGGAAAAAGTTATTATATGGATTTGGGACCTTATTATCAAGACCGTTCAAAACCTTGTGGGGAGGTACCCGCTCACTTGGGGTTGCACAATTTCTATGTAACGTCTCTGGTATGGCTTCCACATTGCAAATTGAATTGGTGAGCAGACTTAAACATTTATGGTTCTTTTTGACACCACTTCTAGTTTCATAACTTCTGTAGCTATTTAATTGAACACAATAAAGGTACACATATTTGATGGAATAAATTAGTTGGTTAAAAGGTATAATTTGTGATTAAATCTAAAATGTGCATCTCTTTTCAGCCAACATGTCTAGTATGGTTTACATGTCTAACACAGGATGCAACAAATATGACAATGTCAATGCATAAATGAAAAAATGTATAATCTCAACTAGTTAGGGTTGACAACCAAATATTGTTCCATCATTCCAACTCATCAAGAATCAAATTTTCAAATTATGAGTACTTAAGTCAGATGCCTTCTTTAGTCTTCTTTCAACATGATCTCTTCTTACTTTTCTCTATTTCATTTTCTATATGGCTACTCCTGGACAATCTTAAATATTTAAATTTCTTATCTTTCCCAGTCTTCATGCTTATGCATCTCAAACATTATAATCTTAGCTACTTTCAACATATAAATATGTTGTATCTTTATTCCCCACGTTATCTCTATGCATTAAAGCAGCCCTAGCAACTATCTCTGAAAATTTTCTTTTTACCTTGAGTTTGTTTATACTTTCATACAACACTTTAGAAGTGCCCCTCTACCTAAGCCATTCAGATCCAATGTAACATTGTGACCAATATTGCCATTATGACTTTCGGTGGCAATTTTCACTCATGTGCCACAACATCAAGAACTGTGTCCTACTTGGCAAAGATTCTATGCTACTTGGCAAAAACAAGCTACATGGAAAGACTGAATATATGAAATGTCATTTTAATACAAATAACAATACAACTAATAAAACTAGTAGAATTAAGAATCAGGATATCCTTTAATTAATATGTTTAAATATCTTGGAGTAATGGTATAGAAAATGGAGAAATTGATGAAGATGTTGCACATAAAATTAGCTGGTTGGCTTAAGTTGAGGGGTGCTTCTAGGGTTTTATGTGATTAGCGTGTTTCACTTAAATTAAAGGATAAGTTTTATAAGACAACAATTCGACCAACTATGTTATATGGTGTAGAATGTTGGGCAGCAAAGTATCAACATGTTTATAAGATGAATGTTACTAATATGAGGATGTTAAGATGAACTTGTGGGAAGACTAAGAAAGACGAAATAAGAAGTGAAGACATTTGAAAGTAGTTCGGCATAGCATGCATTAGGGATAAAATGGAGGAGAGTAGGTTAAGATGGTATGATCATGTAAATTGAGGAGCTAGAGATGCACCTATAAGAAGTTGTGAGAGTATGTATAATTAAGGGCCTAAGCGAATAAGAAGAAGACCTAAAAAGGCGTTGATATATTGTATAAAACAAGACTTACAAAAACGTAAATTAACTGAAGATATGATTTTTGATAAAGTGAAATGGAGAGACAAGATTTGTGTCACCGACCCCACTTTAGTAGGAATTGGCTTATGATGATGATGATGACAAAATTTGTTAGGTATAAAAATGGAAAAAATATTTTTTTTCCAAGAATTTAATTTGTGGCTAAATAAATAATCTTGTATTAAATCATCAAATGGAGTTGTTAGAATTATGGCAGAAACCCAATCCCGCAAATGATAGAAAAGATTGATGTTCGTTACAGTTTTTTGACTTTGAGAGGAAAACTTAAATATGAGCAAATTTCAATGATATTTCTGCGAAAGAAATGAACTTTAACAAAAAAATTTCTGTATGGGAAAGCAGAGAATAGTTCTGCAGATACTATCTTCAAAATGAGAGAATGAAATTTGGTGAAACTTTGCGAAATTTGATGAAAATAAAAAGCCATGGGTTTTTGAACTACTATGTAAATGGCCTATTATGCTGTAGAGGAAATAAGTCCTCTTGTTTAGATTCTAGATTCTGGGATTCAAAACACAGTCTTCTAAACCAGGAAATATCACACAGCCTTTTAAGGCTCATTTCAAGAACATAATTTCCTGAAAAAAATCTGCAAATCATATGCGGCACCATTTTGTGTGTGTGTAATTTTTCTTTTTCCCTGAGGAAGAGGTGGTGATGGTGGGTTTTTTTCTTTTTTCTGTTTTTCAATTTTTTATTTTTTGCGTTTTTTTTGGGGGGGGGGGGGGGGGGGGGGGGGGGGGTTGAATTCAGTTGTGTTCCTGCAGCTGCTTACTTGCTCAATTATAAATAATTTGTAACCTACATTTTCTAGCACAAGGGTACATTGCTATAAAGTCCTCTCTGTTGTAAAACACCTGCAGTTGACTTATCAACACAGGACAAGGGAGAGGAAAAGATTTTGTCACTGCTAGAGGAAAAATTGACTTGGAGCTGTGAAGATTTTGGTTAGATATGTAATCGTGGTTGTTTGTTTTGTTGATATATGATTTATTGGTAACAACAACCATATTTATTTTGTTTCCTACTGAATGGCTTCATTGAAAAGGGTAGTTGAATGAACCTCTCTATATTCTTCATTTATATCTTTTTTCCCATTCTTCTTTTGTTTACTGGAGTGGTATGTGATTATGTTCCACACTAATTACCTATATTTGTAACTACTCTATATTTGCAGTTTCAAGATGCTTGTCATCACATTTACTCTTATATTATTATCACAGTGACTGTCATTAAAAAAAAGGGGGGAGGGGAAAGAAGGATGCTTCTCATCACTGATATCAATGTTTCCTGACTTGTCATCAGGTACCTTGCCTCAAGGACAACTATGCATATCTTTTACATGACGTGAATACGGGTACGGTTGGGGTTGTAGATCCATCCGAAGCTCTACCAGTAATAGATGCCTTGAGTAGGAATGATCGAAATCTGACCTATATACTGAATACACATCATCATTATGACCACACGGGTGGGAATGCAGAGTTAAAAGCAAGGTACGGTGCAAAGGTATGACAATGTTATTTGTGTCATGGTGATAAATTACTTGCTTGTTGCTATCATATTCTAAGTGTTTTTGTCATGCTTGATGGCACTTTGATTAAGTTTCAAATATATAGTACATTTGTTGCATGTGTTTCTTGGAGTATGTAGCTGGGAAATGCAATGGATAAAATTTTGCGAGATTAAAAAGCAGGAAAAAGTCATACTGCCTATATATGTGGTGCAAAGAAGAAAACATTAACAAAAGTACTATTTATTGGTTCCATCTATGGAGATCTTCTAGTTCAAAATTATATCGGTTAAGTGATCATATCTCTGACCTATGGCCATTTTCCTTTTTTTTAAAATAATTTTCCTGTTTTTCTTTGAAATGTCTTATTTTTTTCTAGTAAAAATGAATGAAATGGGTAGGATGGTTATAATTATTTATTTTTATCATTTTTTTGGCATTTTGGTTCTCCTAGGTGAAAACGAACTTGTAGTTGAGCCTGCTGCAGTGCAGAAATATGCATGATGGCATTCATGCTATGTGAATGTGATATACAGAAATAAACGATATTTTCATATTTTCTATGTATTCTGCCTATTTCTTTCAACAAATTCGTGCTTCCACAAATGCTCATTGAATATTCCAGGTTTGTATTACTATAGAAACTTAATAGCTACGAAAACCCGAAAATATTTGTGCTTGACTTCTTTTCAGAGGATCTATTCACTTTCTCTTTTAGCAATTTTAGGAAGATATAAAGGTAGATATAATCAAAATACAGGAAAAAAAAATGGGCATGAATATCTTGAGTTTGAGCCCACAATTTATATCCCTATGCTGTATTATCTCATGGGAATTTGTTATGGAGCTTCTGAGGGAGTTCCCTTTCTATACTTGTGTGTTTTGGGAAGTCCATGGTAGATTTTCAAAGGCAAATAGAGAAGCTTAAACCTATTATATGTGAATTTTAGAGTTATTGAATAACCATTAGATGATCTTCCTAGATTTCATTACTTCCTTTTTGGAGGCTTTGCTCTTACCTCCTAGAGCATTCTCATGGAGAATGACAAATTTTCCAGACGTATTTTTTTTTCTTATGTTTTCTAGAATGACAATAGTGGATACAAGTCATACGTAGTTTATGATTGATTGATACATGTAAAATTGTTAAGCCTAAAGAAAGTTCAGATCTATTAACCGATAGAATTCTTGTCATTACTTCAAGGCATGGTTGATTTCAGAATAAATAAAGATCTACTGATGTTTTGATTCTTTATGAGACCTATAACTATAAGGTTGTTAACTTGGTTTATTTACAATGTAGGTGATTGGCTCAAGCAAGGACAGGGATAGAATTCCTGGAATTGATATTGCTTTGAATGATGGAGACAAGTGGATGTTTGCTGGCCATGAAGTGAATGTAATTGAAACGCCTGGTCATACACGAGGTCATATACTCATACTGTCTACAATTAATATATGCTTTGCATGAAGAGGCAAATGATGCATAAAAACAATGTATTCTAGTGATAGCAATTGATTTATGCTTCTATCTGCATTTGTTTGTGTCAAGATTGCTAGAGTTTGGCTGGAATAGGGATTTAATTTTGAAAAATCTAAGATACTTGGTCTAATTGAGGACATTAGGATGCGTAATAGTGGGATGTGGCTACAGGTGGTGTAAATGCAGAATAGGGATCTAATTTTGACAAATTTATTATTTTTTTTGGGTGAAATTTCCATAGGAATCCAGTGGTTGTTTATGTAGATGTCCTTGGAGGACCTGATATGTGATCATTTTGAGGCTGCTTAATTTTCCACTTCATTAAACTCTCTGAAAATTTTCCCTCAAGCCTACCTGATATGCTCCCTCTCCCTCCATTTTATTGAAACACACTTTGCCAAATTAATAGTCTAATAATTCAAATTTGTTGCCAAGTGAGCACCTAGGCTAAAGGCACATCTTAGCACCCAGGCTCTCATGGGTATTTTAATGACTATGCAACTAGCGTAGAGGATAAATTCTGATCCTGAAAATCTATATTCGTGAAATTATTGCATCTATGCTTTTCAGTTGCTGTAGTTCTGATGGATTCAATGATGTAATATTATAGAATTAGTATGATTGAAGTCTTTGTTTCATAGTTACATTAACTGTTTTTATTACTTTCACAACAAACTAAAGCTCTGAAGCCATGGTTTCAGATGAAAGTAGTTGCCACCATTCTTATTATCATTCTTATTATTGTTGTCGATGCTTTGGAAATGATCAGTTTCTTTCAACTTTTGTTTTAACACTTCTGATCTATAGGGTTTGCTATTGGGACTTATTCTGTACTTGTACCCTTGCATTTTGAGACAACAGAATTACCTTCAAATGTGATTAAAGTATCATGTATCTATAACAGACAGTTTTTCTACTGGTTCACATCCTTAACATGCTGCTGATTCCCACCCTGGGAATTTTGTAGGCACAGCACTCTAAAAGTTTACATTTTTCTGATATATAGAGCCAAAGTAAAGAAGAGGGAAAGAAAATAAAAGTAAATGGAGCTTTCAGTTGAGAACATGCATATTGTTGGTTCAGTTTGTGTGAATCTTTATCTATGGGAAAGTGATCCATGTGATGTCGCTGTTTATCATGCATGTACTCCAGACCATACAAAGAGGCACATATGTTAAGTGGAAATCTTTCCAATGTCTTGTAATTCTTTCTTTGATGATATTTTTCCTTTGTAGTCTAAAGCAACGTTTGTTATTGCTTTTCAAAAAAATTGCTTCAAAAAGCAAGAAAAGCAATTAGATTGCTTTTCCTTGTATGAAGATCTTTTCATGAAGCAAAACTTTTTGGTTCACATTTGCTTTGTTGCAAAAAAGCATGTTTGGTAACATCAAAAAATAAAAATTTATTTCTTGGGTAATATTATCACTATTATAGTAGGGGTGAGTGGTAGTGGTGGGTGGGCCCGGTGGGGTGTTGGTGGTGTTGGATGGTGGATTGTACTAGTGGTTGGTGGTGGTAAGCATGATTCGGGTGGTGGGTAGTAGTCATGGTGATAATGGTGGTGAGTGGTGGGTGATTGTGGTGGTAGTATTGGTGGGTGGGGGTGCTGTGATGGGTGGATTGTGATGCTGGTGGTGGTAGAGGTGGTGGGTGAGTGGGTTGGTGGTGATAGTAGCAGTGGTGCTGAGTGGTGGGTGATTGTGGTGGTAGTATTGGTGGGTGGGGGTGTTGTGATGTGTGGATTGCGATGATGGTGGTGGGAGAGGTGGTGGATGAGTGGGTTGGTGGTGATGGTAACAATGGCGGTGATAGGGTTCCGGTGGTATTGGTGGGCGGGGGTGGTAGTGGTCTTGTTGGATTGTGGTGGGTTGGGGTTTTGGTGGCAGTGAATGGGTAGATGGGTAGTGTTGGTGGTAATGGGGGTGGTGGTAGTATTGATGGATGGGGGTGGTATTAGGTGCACGAGTAAATGGTGATGATGGTGTTTGTAGTGGGTGTGGGGTAGTGTGGTAGTGGGTGGGTGGATGGGTGTTGATAGTGGTGGTGGAAATGTTGTTGGTGGTTGTTCTTTTGGGGGATAATGGTGCTGGTGATTTTTAGTTGGGGGCGGTGGTGGTGGTGGTGAGTATTGGGTGGTTGTCGTGGTGATGGTGATGGATGGTGGTGCCCATGGTGGGAAGTGAGAGTAGATGGTGGTGAGGTAGTAGGTGGTGGGTGGCAGTGGGTGGTGTGGTAGTAGTGGTTTGTGCTGGTAGTGGTGGTGGTGTGCGTTGGTTGTTAGTGTTAGAAGTAGAGCTGTAAGTTTTGCCCAACCCAACTCGAATAATAGCCCAAACTAAAGTTTAGTTTGGGTTTGGGTCAGGCCCGAACTTAATTTTATGCCTGAAGTTGAGTTTGACTTGGGCTTGGGTTCATGCTTTGTGGCCCGAAAAACCCGAACTAAAGAATAAATCCATGAGTATATAACAACTTTCTAAAGAAGAAACCCATGAGTCATATCCAAACATTGCTCTTTGCATGGTCTTTCTCACTTGTTTAAAAGAAATGAGAGTTCTTTCTCTCTTATTTAAAGTAATTGGGAGTTTATTTTTCCCAACATGCTATTAAGAAGATTGCAACACTAATGGTTTGTCTATACTAGTTTTATAAAACCTTTAAGAAAGGGTATCAGTCATGTTGAAGTGGAATCTATGGGGATTGTTTAATACATCCTTAGGAATGGTAAAGTTAATTAATTAAATAGAGAGTAACCTTACTTCTACATGGAAAAGACAAATATTTATATGAACCGAGTAATTTTAAGGAAAGTATCTCCTCTATTATAATCTTTGGTTTCTTTTCCTTTTTTAAAGTACTCAAAATAACATGTGAATTGTCTTTTATCTCTTTATATTTGTATGTATTGAATAATTTTGTATCATGTTGCATCATAATTAATATTTTAGTTCATAAATTCTAATTTTACTTTACCATAAAATGTTTTAAAATGCAATTCTCTTAAGTTTACATTTAAATTGGGTTGGCCCAAACCTAGCCCGAACTCAAGAAATAATTTTAGGTTTGGTTTTGGGCTCAAGGAGTTTGGGTCTAAGGTAGGCCAAAGTGAGATTGGGCCAACTAATTTTACATTGGGTTGAGCCCGAATTCATTAAAACCCAGACCAACCCGCCCTACTTACAACTCTAGTTAGAAGCAATAAGCAAAATAAGCAAAGAATGATTCTCAAGAAAAGCAATTAGATTGCTTTTGGCTTCATCGTGAAAAGCAAAAGCAAACACTAACCAAACATGCTTATTACTTCAAAAATCATGATTTTGCTTCAATAAGCAAAAAAACAAAAGCAAAAAGCAATACCAAACATGCATAAGATTGATGTGCTAGGTGCTATGATTTTCTTATCAGAACAAATAAAAAATTTGTGTTCTTAATTACATCTGTTTGACTTTTTATTATCAGTTATAAATTTTAATCTTATGCTTTAGGTCATATGCTGCCCATGTTTATGGATCACTTGATCTATTAAATCTCTATACCTGTGTTTCAACACGTTGAATCCAAGTTTTAACCATTTGTTGCCGTATCTTTTGTGCAAATTATAAGAAATGATATTCATGATGCTTTTCTGTTGATCAATAATTTTGAGGGTTAGACTGTAAATTTGATTTAGTGAACTCAGCTTCTGCTTGAGGTGCCGGAGTGAAGAATATTTTGTTTTACTGATTCTTCACTGATATAAGTTTAATGCAGGCCATATCAGCTACTATTTTCCAGGATCAGGAGCAATATTTACAGGAGACACCTTATTCAGCTTATCATGTGGAAAGCTTTTTGAAGGAACTCCAGAGCAGGTACCATGTTTTCCTATTTATTATGTGTGGAATGATATTTATTTAGTAGTATTTTTGCATGCTTTTACAACACTAGCTAATTTTATTGGACCTACACTGTAGCCTGATGTTGCAACTGGAATGACTAAAAATTTCTCCTGGCAAGAGGGATGGAAGAAGGGAATTAGGGAGATTAGTTTGGTAAAATGTTGATTAGGTAATATGCTTTGATTTATCATGCAGTCTTCCTAGTACCACTATACTTATTTTCCTGTAATTTTGACCTTTCTTAAAACATTAGTTCAAATTTAGAATATCCTTATATATATATATATACACACATATCAATTGAGATCTTCAAGCTTCTAAGTGATTTGATTGGGACTAGTGCTCAACTGTTACACTTTGTTACTAACATGAATTGGCCTGTGGCTGGACAATGCTCAAGTGTTCTGCTTTGTTACAACTACAAAATTCCCCCCGCCACAAACACCACCTCTCTCTTTCTCACTCACACAACACACAAAATTCCTTGTGCGTATATTTTTTGTGCTTCGTGCTTATTTATATGGTGTTATTCTGCACCAGAATATTCTACTTTCAATGACTAATTAAATCATTCACAAATCGTAGCTTTTGATTATTTGTGTTGTAGATGCATTCTTCGCTCAGAAAGATCATGATTTTGCCAGATCACACAAATATATATTGTGGGCATGAGTACACACTGGTTGGTAGTTTTCTCTTTTAATTCCTAAATTCTTTTGGCATTGAAGTTTTGAAATTATCGACCATCATATGTCCCCTCTTACAGAGCAACTCAAAGTTTGCGCTGTCCATTGAACCCACGAATGAAGCACTCAAGTCTTATGCCGCTCATGTAGCCCATCTCCGTAATAGGGGCTTGCCAACGGTATTTTTTGTAACTTTCTAAGGAGAAAAATATAAATATTTTATCAGCATAGTGATTGGTTCCTCTTGTTGTCAATGGTCAACCTGTTGGGTAGAGTAGAACCAAGCTAGGATGTAAGTATTAATCCTATTCGTGGTGAATTGTCATTTGACCACTGCCTCTTGGATTGACTTTTAGCCTACAAATCATGCTCTGATAGAATGGCATCAACAATCCAATTAGTGAACTTCTCTATTTAGAAGGCTTAACTAGTTATTGAGAATTCAAACAAAATTGGTGACAAAACAGTTACGATTGTCGAGTCCATGCATGTACTAAGGATGCATTAATTGGCTTGTATGAAATCTGGATCAAGTGCATATTCCATATTTTACGTCAAGGTATGGTGTATCATGCTTTAGCTGTCAGGATTTCAGCTGAAGATTCAAGGAGCATATCTATTTTAACAAAATCATGAGTCCTCTTTTGAGTTATAGCAGAACCAATGGCATTCCCACCGATAATTACAGTTTTCTCTGACCAAAGTTTTCTATATTGAACATGTGAGCAGATACCGACAACATTGAAGATGGAAAAGGCATGTAATCCATTCCTTCGCACTTCAAGCACTGAAATACGTCGAAAATTAAATATCCCAGCATCTGCAAGTGAAGAAGAGGCCTTGGGTGTCATTCGCAGAGCAAAGGATAACTGGTAAAGTATCACTGTGTACAAGAGATAAGGTTCTTCTTCTGCAATAATTTACTGTAAAAAATATACCTTCCTGTATTCCTTAACGAAATTTTTTGATGCGCTAAATTTGTTACGATATGCTACAATGACTTTCAACACATAATAGAATTGAGGCCATGCACTAAACATGGCAGATATGTGACTTCCTATCTTAATCCAGGTGATTTCAGCAGAATCGACACCACGACAAGATGACAAGAGCCTAGTCCCAAATCAAGAAAGGTTATATTACAAAATTAGTGAGGTTTATTGGATGGTTCTTATTTAGTGAGAACTTCTAAACTCAATGATGCCTCCTTGGATTATCTATACTATTAGTACAGGAAAGAGGGGAGGAATATTCCCCCCAGATTCTGGCCTCCTTTTGTTTTTTACCCAACTATTGCTCTTCCCAACTAAACAATCCGAAACTATAACCACCCTACTACTCTTTCCACATTTGAATTTAAACCCTTTCTTATATGTTACCACAATTAGTATGACAAAATTAAAATGGGAGGGGCTTATCGGATTGAACCTTGGAACAAGGATCTAATTGTACACTGAATCTGTTTTTTAGAGAACAAAAGGGGCTTCAGAAGGGAGGGTAGAAAATGAGTTTGTTTTTCAAAGAACAAAAAGGGCTTTTAGAAGGGAGGGTATAAAAAGGATTAGTGCAAATGCTTGATGGAATCTTGTTAGGCCATTCTGATTTGTCAAGAACCGTCATTTCCTTCTCCTTCCTACTCAAAGCGGCATTGAATTGCAGATCTGTCACTGTCCTAGATGTTAAAGGTTAAGTGATTAACTAAAGAAGTCTCTATAAGCCTTGGAGCTTTTGGAGCAATGGATAGGCACAAAACAAATGGTATCAAAGTCAACCATTACGTTTTGGGTTCAAGTCACAGAAGAGGCAACTTAGAGGCTGAATTAAAATGCCTTGATAGTATGCATGAGCATGGTATGACTTTGGTGTCAACAGAATAGGCCATTGTTGATGTCAGAATAGGCCATTGTTGATGTCGGCTACGAAAGTGTGGTGGAATGATAATAGATATATGTTTTACATGTTCAACTATCCCATTTAGTGGCTCAAATTATAAAAAAAATTCAACCAACCATGGATAATGAATTTTCGTTAAAATTTTCAATTTTTACAAACAAAGAACAACCCCGCTATAGTGAAGCATAGGATTTTCCTACAAGAGGATATGAGGACTAAAGTGGCGTTTGGTATTGCTAGTCCTTATGGATAAGCACTTAAAAAGTAAGTTGACTTATTTAAGTACTTATCTGTAGTTGTAAAAAAGTGTTCATTTGAAAAAATTGGTGTTTGGTTAACGCATATATTTAAGCACTTAATAAGATAGTACGTGCTTTTTAGTTAAGGAAAGTGTTTGATAAACATATATATTAAAGCACTTAATTTTTTATTTTATACAAAGTAACCATAACAAAGCCTTGTATTTTATTTGGATCCCTATAAAAAACAAAAACAAAAAATGGAAAAATATGATAAAAATAAGTTTTGATAAGGAATAAATAAATAAAAAAGAATAAATGCATCTTACAAAATAAATCCATCAAGAAAATATAGAAAGTAATCTGTAACAAAGGAAAATACTATCTATGAAATAAAACCTCACATATGTAACAAATTCAAAAATATGTAATTAAATAAAACTAATATAACCACTATCGTGTGCAAGCCATTAGGATCTAGTTCATCATCAAAGAACCTTTCTTCATCTTCAGATTGTCTAAAGTACTCATCATATAATGCCACTTATCAAATAAAATTATGTATAGCCATTGTTATCACAACGATATATCTTTGTGTTGAAAATGGATATGGAGCCATCAATTTTAAAATTGGGAACCAAGCCTTCAATACACCAAAACATTTTTCTAGATCTGCAACCCACAAAAAAGAAATAAAAATTAATGAAAGATGAATTGTATAGTATCTCACAAGAGCAACAAAATTTCACTTGCATTAGTACAAATAATACACTCTGTACAAACGACATGGAGTTTCTTTCCTTTACTAAATTTTTCCACTTCACTCAATGACAAGGAGAGCAAATTGCATGAAGCTGATGTAAGTTTAGAAGATCAAGTGATGAAACTGGCAGAGATGAGAGCTCGCATTTTCATATGCAAAATTTGAAATTAGTATCTTTATATACACACGCTAATACACACATTGTCAAAGCATAGTCTAAGTGTGTATGAGAGAGAGAGAGAGAGAGAGAGATTCCATTCATTCCAGTCAGGAACAAAAAGCATAGTCTAAGTGTGTGCTCCACCTGGTCAAAGCATGTGTTTTTTTTTTTTTTGTTTTTTTAAGCTAAAAGTTAGTTTGATAAACCCTCATCATCTTCGCTGGAATGATTGCAAGTGAATGGCTCATGATATAGGGGGTCAAGGTTTGTGAAGATAGATATATTGATTAGAAAAATATTGTCATCTATAACAAAAAATACTTCTGAGTTTTTTCTTCTGCTTTCAGCTTTGGAAAAAAAAAAGCAAAAAGCTTACTTTTTTTTTCCTCTTGAAAAGTAATATAAAAAAGTTAGAAACCAAACTAACTTTAAAAAAAAAATGTTAATTTCTTGCCTGGTACCTTTTTCTTCTAATCTTATCTCTTGTTTGGACAATACCCATACCCTTGGATAAACTTATTCCTACCTTCCCTAATTTTCCCACACATCCATCTCAACATCAAAATCATCCTATGCAATGTTGCTTTCTTTTTGTTTTTTGGCTCAACATGTTGAACAATTCATTATAACAAGCTTTTTCTTCCTTTGTGTTGAAATTGAATACAAAAGAGAAAACCAATGGGCAAGAGTATGGCCAAAGGGGAAAGATTACCCAATTAAAAGCATACAAGAATAGAGCTGTAAGTTTTGCCCAGCCCGCCCAACCCAACCCGATCTAAGATTTTATTTTGGGTTTGGGTTTGGATTTGGGTTGGGCTTGATTTTAGGCCCGAACTTGAGTTTGGGTTGGGTTTGGGTTTGTACCTCATAGCCCGAAAAACCCAAAAAGCCCGAACTATATAAAGCCAAGGTTAAATGACTTACCTCAAACCTCATATTCTTCCTAAGTTCTTTCAAACTCCAAGCCCTTCCTCTCTATTTTTCCAATCAATTCCCCAATAGATAAAGTTCTATAGAATTGAGTATAAAGCTTCAAACCTAAAACTTTTTCAAGATTTAGGAAAGTTGATAATGTTGACCTTTGTATGGATAATGACTTGAGATTTACAAAGGGTCACATTTTCAATAAGTATTTCTTTCATAATGTTGAATGTGTTGTCTTATAATTTGGTCAATAAATCTTAGAAATGTTATAATTTAAAAACTCAATTTTTTGCTTTCCTATACTAAAGACATTATAGACTTATTGCCTTTGCTATTATATTTCATTAGATCATTGATAGATCCCATTAATTTGGGCCAACCCAAACCCAGCCCAAACTCGAAAAATAATTTTAGGGTTGGGTTTGGGTTCAAGCAGTTTGGGTTTAGGGTGGGCCAAGGTGAGTTTGGGCCAATTGATTTTAGATTGGGTTGAGCCCGAACTCACCAAATCCCAGCCCAACCCGCCCTACTTACAACTCTATACAAGAATCTTTTGGATTTGTTTTTATCTAAAGGCAACCAGAAAAGCTCCTTGGGAAGCAAACTGTCCATGCTACCTTTTAATTATAACATTATTCAACTTCTAAGTCATATCATAGAACAAGTTGGAATTGTGTTTTTTATGATAAGAAGGCATATCATAGACCAAGTTTGTATTTTCTAAAGTGCTAACACAATCAAGCAATCATTATTGTTAGTTCAGTTATTTCTGCCCAACCCCTTTAGTATGTGGCCTGCAATAGTTACCAACTTCTAGTATTCAGAAGATAGGCAGAAGCCCTTAACTTTTTAAGATAAAAAAGGGAGGGAGAAAGTCATTCGCAAAATTGACTGAAATAAAATCTAATGCACCAAGGAATCAACTGGCTTAAATATTAAGAGCCTAATGGTTTTTAATGAAGCTGTTAGCACCTGATTTTTGCACCCCTAAAATAAAGGAAAATGAAAAATCAAAACCCTAAGGGGGTCAAAAATTTGACTTTTCCAATTAAGGAAATTTGGCCATCAAACTTTATATCATTGAAAAGAGCATGTCGACACGGTTCTAACGCAACTAAGTTTGCTGGAATCGGAGTCCAGGTGAGAAAAATATGGCCCGGTCAAACTTCCAGAAGGCAAAAAGTTGACTTTTTGCTCGGCCCCAATCCAACTGCCAAAATTGATCTCAATAGATAACTGGTTCCGAGCTGATTCCAACGACATTAAGTTTGCTTAAATCGGACACCAGATGAAGAAGATATGAGCAGTTGAAATTTCAAGAAAACAGCCCGTGCGGCAAAAACAGCAGAATAAAGCAAAATAAATGAACAAATAAATAAAATAATCATATACTAATGTTTTAATAATATGATTTTAGATATTTTGAATATTTTAATAATATAATCATAAAGAATCCCGGATTTTATAATAAAATAATAATAAAATCGAATAAAATCTTTATTAAAAATCAAATTTCATAAACTGTTTGAAATCCGGCATTTAAAAAACGTGCGAAACCGCACTTGAAGTACGGTTTGATCCGAACCGCACTTCAGATACGGTTCGATCTTCTAGAAGGTGGACGCGTGTCCTGTACGGCGACAGCTGGCAGATTCGCGCAGATTTGCACGTGTTGAATGCCAACCGCACTTAAAGTGCGGTTTTTGTTTTTTTAGTGCAATTTTGTCACAACCGCACTTCAAGTACGGTTCCGGCACTTTTTTTGCCTATAAATAGAGGGCCACCCCCCCCCCCCCCCCCCATTTGAAACAAGCTTCCCCCTTTGGTCCCCACTCTCTCCCTTTGTCTCCTACTTGGCCGAAACCCTGCCCAAGTTCTGCCACCTCCAAAACCCAACCACAAATCCCCAAAACACCTTTACTTTGTTCAAACCTTGCCTAAACCCTCTCCTTCCACCCATTTGACAAAGGAACCTGTCAAATCCCTTTCAAATTCAATCTGTTAAATCTAACGGGACGCGGAAGCGCTACCGAAATTATTAGGAAACCACAAACCACAATCAATCAACAAGAAGGCCACATTGTAAGTATTTTTGTAATTTTTTTTGCAAATACAGTATAATTACTTTTAACATCTCTTTATTTTTATTTTTTTATCCTAATGCTTCTAACCTGTTTGTTGCTTGTTTAAGCCCATGAGATGCTAAAATTAAAGTGATTATTTCATTAAAAGGGAAGAGGCTATCCATGAATTAACATGGATACTTTAAACTAACTCATTTTGCTATAATGTTTTTTTTTAGAACTCTTCTACCCCTGTAATTTCCCCTTTTCCCTCCTGAAAAATGACTGTGATTGACCAAGCAAAAAAAGGAGTGAGCCCAAGACTACAAAGAACGTAAAAAGGGAAGAAATGGCTTTATGAGCCAAGTGGAGAAAATATAAGACCTGGAAGGAAAGCTGAAGCCCGGCGGAGGTTGCCAGAAGTCCCAGAAAAGTCACCAAAGTGATCCAGATTGAAATCGGCGCAAACAAGTGAAACTGGGCAGCAACCGCACACACAGAACGGTTCTGACCAAACCGCACTAAAAGTACGGTCAGATTAGAAAAATGACTAAAAAACTAATTTATGTGGCCCGGTTGAACCCAATTCGATCCAAACCGGCCTGAACCAGTCTCTTAGATAATTTGGGCTATCTTAAGCCCATTTTTAGATTGTGGGCCTAGATTAGCCCACCAAGATTCCCCAAGGCCCACCTTAGATCGGCCCATACCGGGCCCGTTTTCAACAAACGGTCTCCAGGCTACTGGACTTTGGCTAATGGGCCCATTCCAAGCCCACTAAGCCCAAACTAAAATTGTAAATAAATAAAACTTAATAAAATAACCAAATGGGTTACCCAATAACCCAATTGGGCCCAAGGCCCAACCTTGGTAACCCACGGGTCTTCCAACGGGACCCGGGTCCGATCCACTTCACTTAGATAAATAAAAAGATAAAATCAAACTAAAGGGGACCCACACCTCCAGAGGGCCCCGCCAGACCTAATAAGGCAGCATGCTGGTCTAGGAAGAGTGAGATTGACTCAAAAACCAGGGAGACCCGAGGGACCCGTCAAACCGACGGGGCAGGCCGGGGTGTCTTAAGGCTTCCCCGAACCGTAACCGAGGACTTAGCTAGATCTCTAATAAGCCGCAGACCAGACTTAGACCCGGACAGGGCAAAACCGTGTCTGCCTGCACCTCTCAGGCAGTGGCGACTCCGAAAAGTCCCGAGGCACGCACTGAAGGTGCGCCCGGTGTGCGATCTAGGATCCAGGTTTTAGGCGCGCACAGAAGCCTTCATGCTTAAATGGGCTTGGAATTTATTTAAGGATTCACGTGGGATATGTGGAATTCAAATGTAAGAAAGGATCTATTATCAAATTCATTTTCTAATTGTCTTTAAAAAAACCCACCACTACATTTGTTGGAAGCAGGTTCTTAACATTAGAAGCCATCCAAAGCTATTGTCAGTTGCCAATGGCCACCACCTGATATCCGGTTTACATGGCTGTGAACTTAATGGATAAGCAAGTTAAAACCTGGAACAGGGGACCGAATAAAGCAGAGAAAGAAATTTTTGATGCAATTTTCTAATAGAAACCCAAAATTCAATGAGAATTGGAGAAATAATCGTTAAGTTGCAAAAATAACTAACCAAGAGGAAAAAATCACAGAACTGATACAATTTTCAGTCAATAAAATAAAAACCAGTTCTGTCAGAATCTGACCTATAAGAGCTCGGATGACCTTTTAAGTTAAAATTAAATAAAATTACAAGAGATTTGAATTCAAAGGGCTCAAATGAAAATTTATGCAGAGAAGGAAATGTGATTCGAACTCCAGCAAGAGAATGAGGCTTCTATTCTGTTGGATTTTGCTGCACCAAATGTTTTATAAGTTTATAACAATAAAGAGGATCTAAGACCAAAAAAGAAAAAGTGGAGAGAAAAAAAATTCAGGGAAAACAAAGAGAAATAAGAGAGAAAATCCGGAAATTTAAAACCCTAAACAACAAATCTAAGAACAATGCAACATGAGAGAGCTAGAGCTGTTGGACAGAGAATGCACCTGAGACACTGCATGAATGTGATAGAGAAGAAGAGGCGCTGCAGCTAAAGAGAGAAGATACTTTACACAGAGAAGGTGAGAAGACCGGAAAGAGGATGATGATCTCAGGCCGGTTTGATTGACAGCCGGGATTTCTTCAGTGAGTTGATTGTCTTGTAAGTAGAGAACGCAGAGTCTCCGGAATTTGAGAAGCGACGCCGGAATGTGACCGGATGTGTTGTTTCCGGAGAGGAAGATAACTTTTAATCGGTGAAGAAGCGAGATTGAGCTGGGGGAGTTGCCGGAGAAACAGTTGTCGTTGAAGAAGAGCAACAGTTGTTGTGGAAGAGCGATTTGAGACTAGTGAGGCCGGAGAGACGCGAGGTTTGTCTAGAAATCGAGTTTGATCGAGAAAGAGAGGAAGAATTAGCTCTTTGAAGGTGCTTCTCCTTATGGTCCCCTTCCTCTACTGCTTACGGGTAATCACTTACCCGTCTAACATAACCAAACACTTTATCAATTTAAAAAAGTGCTTTAATAAATTATAAGCTGAATTAAGCACTTAAATAAGCAACCCCAAATACAGCCTAATAATCATAATTAAATTAACAACCTCCCTATAGATGACCATTTTTGTCGCATGATACGTCATCAATTAATTCTAATTTTGTTGCGTTGTAATCACCCCAAAATTTGCTTAGATATGCACTAGGACCTATACGGAAAATTGGTAACTCGATATACGAGTCCAATAAAGGTATCAATTTGTGGATGAGGACCCAATTACCTTACGAAGCTTGATTATACTTATCTCACTTATATGCCCCAATTGCATATACCAAAAAAGTGTATTATCTCTTCTAGATTATGTAGATATTGTTCTAGCAGATCCACCAACAATTGGACTTTCAACCGGTTTGTAGATATTTCTTGTAACCTTTGGAACTATTTATCAAAATCATAAATCATGTTATCTTCAAAACTCTAGTTTCATATTTATATCTACAACTAGGTGGGGGGGCACGTGCACAGCACGTGCACGTCGTAAATTCGGTTGTTGAAAATTTGCGTTTTATACTAAAAGTAGTCTATTTTCCATTTCATGTTCGGTATCAAAAAAATATAGCTGTAAAAATTTAGGATGACCATCTGATGGCAATAAGTTATTTATGTAATGATAAACCTGACCATGTACTTTGAAGGTATAAATTCCTTTATTTCTTTGAGCTAAAGTTTTATCATAACTAATTCCTAATGATGTGAAAGCAAATTTGTTGTTGTATGTTCGAATATATTGTTTAAACTCTTTTGCTTCATTATCTCTTGACATATATAATTGGTAAAGATCATTTGGAATATTGTCAGTAGCAATTAAAACTTGTCCTTGAGCACAACAAAAACTTTTAACTTCGTGAGCAAATCTTTTTGCATTACAATATGAACAATCAGGTATATTCGGTAATGTTGAAGCCTCAACAGGCGTGGGATGTTGTGTTAATTTTTTTAATTGTTTGTTAAACCTTTTTTTTGAATTTTGGATTAATGTTTGTTTGTTTTTTTTAGTTGTGGTTTTGTGTGTTGTTAAAGGCAAAGTTTGACTATTTGTGTTTGTATAATATTCAGTCCCGGTAGTGTTTTTGTTTGTATTAAAAGTAATGCATGTTCCTTTGTTCACGTTAGAGTTTCCTGCATAATAAGAAAGAAGTTCATTAATGATGGGGGGATGGGGATGATGAGGGATAGTAATAAGCTTCCAATATACTAACCTGTATTTGTTTGCTGAGATTCTTTACTTCTTCCTCGTTCACAATTCAGTTTTTCTTTATAGATGTTCTTTTCTTTTCGAAGTCTGTGTTCTTTGTATAACTGTTTTTTTTTAATAATACATCTTGTTTTTTATTTTGTGATAACTTTGTATACCAATTTTTTTTTTCAGCAGATGAACTGAAATCAGTTTTTTTGTTAATGATATTTGTCTCTAAACAGGTATGATTTATATTTTCTGATGTTGAACCTGTATGCAAAAACTACTTTCAGAACAGGAACATATAATATATATAAAATAAAAATTAAGAATATTTTTCTATGTAAGTCTTACCGATCTCATATGAATGGTAAGTTCTTGAATTCATATTATTTAATAAACATATGTCTTTATTACTGTGAGCATTTACTGAGTTCAAAGCCATTTTCTTTTTCGCATATTATTCTCTCTTTTTCAATAAAAGTTCTTGTTTTTGTTCCGGAGATAATGCTGCATACCAATTATATTTTTTTCGAGGTGGTGTTAATGCTTCCTTATCTGAAAAAAGTATATGGAGTTAATTAAGAATTTGTTTTATAACAAAAAAACATCAAAAAACTTATTACAGCAAATTATAAGGTAATTGTTTTGATAACTGACCTTCGTCTTTATGTGCTCTTTTATGATTTTCTGACTTCTTTTCAATGGTCATATTATATTTTCTGTTTTAGTTAGAAAAGAATATGAAAAAAAATGAAAAAGGAAAGTAAGAGAAGACAACAAAGACATTTCATAATTTACTAATGTATAAGATATTATTATGCATAAGTTGTTTTGTTATCTAATAAGAAAATCTATGTAACATAGACCAAACAGCAGATATGTATTTAGTTAAAGAAGTAACAAATTAAATGATATATATTTATTGTTTGATAAATACCAATGAACAAGTATCAAATAAGTTAATGAACAACATCATATAAAGATAGACATAGATTCATAAGATTTCAAGATTATATAAGCTCATAAGAAACTAAACAGCGCAATTTTCACAATCCAAATATTGTAAAGATTTCCTCTAATAATACAGAAAAAAAATTTAAGATCACAGAGAAACTAACCGCAAAATCCGTGACATTTACTAAATTTGGAAGCTATTGTATAATCTATAATCATGGAATGTATGCAAAAGAAAACTACAAAATAATAATTGCATAAACAGTAAAACAATAAATGATTTATACTATTCTGTTAATACCAATAATAAATAATATGAAAAAGTAACATTTGCTATAACAACAGAACAAAAGATTAAGATGAGTGAGTAATTGATCTCAAAATTTGTGGGGTTTGATAGGTTTTTAGTCTCTAATCTACTGAGATGAGAGAGTAACTGACCTGAAATGTTTTGTTGCTTCAATAAAATGTTAGTAATATGAATTTTATTTACAGAAGTAAAATTATAAATGATTTATACTATTCATGTAAACACCAATAAATAATACGCAAAAGTAAGCATTTCTTATATATAACAATAAAAGAATAAATTAAGATGAGAGAGTAACTGACCTCAAAATTTGTAGAGTTTTAGCTGTTTTCAAGCTATTCTGTAATCTAATAATAAAATATATACAACAAGAAAGGAAAAAAACTGCATGGTTGAATCAATTATACTATTTTGTAAGTACCAATAAATAAGGGATGAATCAATCAGTAAATTAGTAAATAAAGACAAAATATGGATTAACCACATTGCAAAATTATATAAGCCTCATGAGAAATGCACGACATCAATTCCATGATTACAATAGGATAAGGGTTGCTCTAATTATATAATAAACCAAATAAATGAAATCAAAGAAGTACTCACCTCAATTTTGCGGAGTTTTAGAAATGTAATCTGGACATGACATATATTAAATCGTTAGTGAACCTCGCGAAATCTTACTACAGATCATCCCGAAAAAGAAAAAGAAGAAAGAACAATAAAAAGAACATTTTTAGTTATTGAATAAAGGCTTTCAGATACACATCTTAATTAAGGGAATAAGAAAATAAATGATTTATAGTAAAAACAGAAAATAAAAGAAGCTATTCCATTATTTAATAACAAAATGTATGCAAAAGAAGACAATAACTAAAAATTGTATATACAGTACTATGGACTAACATTTTTGTTTCTGCAATAAAATATTTCAAATATGTAATTTACCTAAGGAAGTAAGAAACTAAACGATTACACTATAATGTAATAACAAATAAGTTGGCACTAAGCCTACGTATTTTACTGGAGTTATGATAGAGATGATCAAATAGCTAAGACTACTCGAGTTATGATAGAGATGATCAACACATGAGTTCATTTTACTAAGCCTAAAGTAGGGGAACAGAAAAGAGTGGATACAATCAAAGTAACAGGAGAAGGCTTGAGCACTTCATGATAAAATAAAAGTGTTTGAACAATAATGGATGGATCAAACCCAACAATTCCACACCAATTGTAATGGCAAGTGTGTTGCAATGCCTATCTATAATCGCTACTGACATAAAGCAACATATAATTGGATACAACGTTAAACTATAATCAAGTGGATTAATCTTACAGCAGTAAAACGAATAAGTTTGCTTACTGTGGAAAGTGAATCGTTGTACTCCACAGGCGTCAAGTGTGTGCTCTCTTAAAACCACTAAGAACCATTTTATAAGTGCAATTGAACAAAAGGTAATTTTAAATAACTGATGAAACAATATATAATGTAAAACATGTAAACCCCTACATGCAATATGACACGTAATAGAAGACAATATGAACAGATAGAAGAGCTAGTGACAGTTGTGCGCATATACCCCTACATGCAATATGACACGTAATAGAAGACAATATGAACAGATAGAAGAGCTAATGACAGTTGTGCGCATATGACGTATACGTCTGTAGGCCAAACACGACAGCTGTAAACATAGATAAGATAAGTTGATTAAAAATTTAAATTAATCCAATAATCTGATAAAACATTAAATTAAAACCCAAGAAAGACAGGAAAACTCTGGGAAACGCAGAGGAAAACATTATCATTTCTGTATTTTTTTTGTAATAAAACAAAATCTCATAATCTCATAAAAAAACAAGAAAAGGTATGGAAGAAACCAGAGGAAAACCTGCTCATCTAACCAAAGCTGAGCTGATCATTCGAAGGAAAGGTTATCCCATCAACGTCTTCTGGACTACGTGTTGCCTCATCAAACCTTGCACAAATATCTTCTTATCGTCTCCTGTGTGGATCCATTGGCACAAACGCTACATCGCTTGAAGAATGATCGTGATCGAACAACTTGACCGGTTGTAGCCCCTAATTTCGTCATCGTAAATGAGCTGTGTGTCGACTGCTTAGTCCAGTCACCTCATAAATAACGTCTCAGTTGGTTCTAGGCAGATTCCTTGTCTTTCCCTCTCATCGTCTCTCTCTCTCTCTCTCCCTTTGTGTGAGAAAAATGGTAGATGACGAAGCAGCGATTTCTGAACAGAAATCTGGCCAAACACCCAACAATTTAGCTGTTGTGCCATGGATCCCATCATATCAGGTTCCCTCAGCTTCCACCACAATGGAAGTACCTGAAACAGGGATCTCAGAGCCAATGGAAGCGAAAGAGATGGAGGGCACAACAATGGAAATCGAAGAGAACAGCACAAGCATGACACACGGGCTGCCAAGGGAGTCCAGTGCATTTGGGGGAAGCGAAGGCCTACAACAATGGCAGCAGCAACATTGCCTGACTCTATAGCTGCCGGAGAACAGATTAACACCCATCACATGGTACCGGTGACTAAAATGTATGTACGTGGTGAGCTAGCAAAGATGTAATTAAACACAATTTTCTTATCGATCGCTTGCTTGCTTACTTCTACTCCGGTTTCCAACTCTGCACAGGCTACATTGTTCAAGGCGAAGAGGAAGAAGAAACACAGGAAGAAAAGATTTCTCTGTTTTGACAGAAAAGGAACAACACGATGGTGCATTAAAAGAGAATAGCAGAGAACTGCAGAACTGCAGGAAGGACAGAGCCTTTGTTCGGAGGTGGACCTCCATAGAATCATGTGTTCATTCATTATTTATTTTTTTTTTTTTGGTAACAAATGTTCATTCATTAAATGCTTTATATATTTATATATTTTTTTGCCAAAACATTAAATGCTTTACGGTTTCCAACAAAAAAAAATTAAATGCTTTACGGTGCTTTTTGCAGAGTTACATTTTTATATTTTAAATAATCCATTGCTTTTTGTTGGAACGGGAAAGGCGGGCCTATTTTTCTTTTGTAACCGGGAAAGGCGGTTTGGATGTGAAGAAGAAATAATAACGCATTAAAAGTTTGAATCAGACCAAATTTTATAATATATTTTAAAAATAATGATAACTTAAAAAAATAATTCAGAACGAGTGTTTATTCCATAAATGACCCGTAACAACCTTACAATCATTTGTTTAACGAACAAGAAACAGAAGTTTTAAAAGTTTTTTTAAGGATATTTTTGGAAGATATTTTTATGAACATCAAAGTAAAACTCATTTTTAATTATTTTAAAAATCTACCACTATTTTTTGATTACAAGAATTGAATGAATATGCGCCGCTTTGTTTGACCAACATTGGTTTCGTAATACTTTTGTTTAATATATTTAAGATTCTTGGTAATTACGAAATAGTAATATCTTTCTAAAATAATTAAGAATTAATATTATTTTATTGTTTATAAAATAATTTCTTACAAAAAAATCTTCAAAAAGACTTGCAAATGCCTATCTCTTTTCTCGGGCATTTAAAAGTTTGAATCAGACCGCTTTAAAAGTTTGAATGAGACCGAATTTTATAATCAATATTTATCTCTTGTATAATAATATACTAAAAGACAAAAACCAAGCGTTTCTCTTTTCAGGCTTTTCAATTTCATCAGGATTTTAAAAGTTTGAATTTGACCGAATTTTATAATGCACTAAAAGACAAAAACCAAACAAAATGTTTGGTGCGATTCGTACTTTTATAAGGGTAATAGATTATTATTGTTTAAGGTTCCGAATAAAATCAGTTTTGTCACACTCTGGACTTGGGTTTTGCCCAACGATTGTAAACCCCAATCAAGGCATGATATCTGCATATCAAAACATACTAATACTGGACCTTAAGATATAACAACTATCAGAAGAGGCAGAAATTAAATCTTAATTCTTTATTAAGTGGAAATAAATCATCAATTAATCCATAATCATCAATCCTAAAATAAATTTTGGTGAAAAAGGTTAATCAAAATACTCTAAATTCTCAAATTAGAATTCAAATTCAATAATCCTATAACTACTAATCAAATGGTTCTTTAAAAATTGAAAGAGTCATACTACACAAGACAAAAATGATCGTCTAACTCTTCACTATCCTTTCTCTCTTGTTTCTCTTCAAAGTCTTGTTTATGCTCTACTCCTTCAAGAATGTTATAATATCCTCAAATTTTGCACATGTAATAAAACACAAAATTCAGGGGTACTTTGGTCTTTTTATGAATTGTATATGTTAATACTGATCAGCCAATCATATTATTCTATTGCGGTTGATTATGGCAGGTATAAGGAAGAATTATGATTGATGGGGTATGTAAGGCTTTGTGGAGTGACATGCATCGTATCATGTTGAGGATTATATAAATCACCAAGTTGGTAGGTGAGGGCATTTGCATGTCCAATTGAAATTGGTCTAGGGAGGAGAAAGGGGGAAGCGACAGTAGAGGAAGAGGAAGAGGAAAGGAAAAGGAAAATAGGCTAACAGGTAAGGAATCCCTTCTTTTATTAGCGTAGAGGGTAATTATAAGTCGTATGCATGTGTGTTAAAATAAGAAGCCGAGGAAAGAATGAAGAATCACTATAAAGTTGGGTTTGTGGTTGTGTTTATTATATATAAGGTTACCAAATGCTTAGTGAAATTCCTATGCTGTAATCTAGTGGATGGATTTTGTAATTGTAAGCCTATTAAACTCTATTTTAGTTCTAAAATTTGAATTGGGGAATAGTAGAAGTAAGATTTTGCCATTAAAATGATTGGTAAAGGGTTGGAATTGATAGAAACAAAAAAACAGAGCTTTGGATGACTTGAAAACCCTAATTTTCTAGGTTTTAATGGCATGCCCTACGGGGGTTTACAACATCCTGTAATTGGTTTAGTCATGCTGCAAGATCATTTATGGCACGCCCTAAAAAGGGAGATTTTTTGGATATTAAATTTGGATATGTCTAGAATATGCCTCAACTATAAAATTTCAGTATAAAGTCCAAAGTTTAAGGTTTTGGGTCTAAATTCATCAATGACAATAAGTATGCATCAACATGAGATAAATTATAATAAACATTAGTGATTAATAAATGGAAATGAGTGCTAAATAAAAAGCATATATGTCATTGAATTGAAGTATGAAGATATGTCATTATCAAGATATCAAAAAATCATTCTATGTATGGGTTATTAGAGATATAATCATGAGAATGAGTTATTAAATTGAAATACGACTACTAGAGATACATTAGAATGAGTTGTGGATTTGAATTATGATCATAGTGGTTTAGTACGAGTTCTAGATGAAGCTAAAATTTTAATTTAACAATAAGGCCTTAAATAAATTAGGGAGTAATTGTAATTATAGAATTTCATACTCCTGGTTTAAAAGTTGTCAATAATATATGAGTAATGGAATAAGAGCTTTGAAAGTAATTGAGACAGAGGAATAAAGGTTTAGGGATCCATTGGGTAACAAAGGATAAAATAAAGCCATGGAATATGTGCATCATGGTGAGACGAAGGAATCAATGGTTAGCGAGTATCCTGAAGTACCAGACATAGAGCTTTGTAATAGCGTGTGAATTATTGAATTGCTTGCCTTGTGGGCAATTAATCAATATGATCAATAGTGATCCTTTAGACGCATGATATAAAATTATATGATACAGGAATCGTTATAAAACAATGATATTCTGGTGTTTGGATTGTGATCTTATGGATTAATTGGATTGGTTGGTGCATTGTTTTATTTGAAAGTATTTATGTTGTATTATGCATCACCTGACATAATGGCATATTGGGGTGACCTAATAGCGTGCATGGAACTTAACTTGAATGCCAGGGTGTGGTTCTATGGGTGACTCCCATATTACTTTGGAAAATAGTAGGGGAAGAGAAAAAGTATCGTCAGGTTGAAAGGCCCTAAAATCTATGAGTGGCCACATAGGGGTGGTGAGAGTACTCCCACACTTCCATCTGGTTGAGCATACTCCAATTTTGATCATATTGATTTAGTCCTCTAACACTGATTTAGATAGAGAGGAAGTGGATTGGCTTCCCCCAAAGATCATACACCACCGCATTAGACAAAGAGAAAGTGAACTGATTTTTCTTTGAGGATGTGATGGGAATATATCTAGTGTGCCATCATGTAAGATAGGTTGTGTGAGTGTGTATTGTATTATTCATGCATTATGTTTGCTTTAGTAAGTTGTTGTAAACCTCATGAACTATGATGCAATTGTGACATACCTACTGACAGTGAGCATCATTCCCGTCATGTGGGACTGGAATTGATATAAAATCCTAAACAAGGACTTTCCTTCATAGTACTTCATTTGAGGTGAATGAATTTCACATTTCAAGTTATTTATAACATTATGGATTGGTTTATCTCTTGTTTAGTTACATTGAATATATATATAATGTGAAATAGACTTGGACTTATATTAATGCCTTATACACAATGGTTATCATTTGCTATGAGAAATTATTGATTGTGCATTTATGTTGGGGTCATACTATATGATTGGGATTTCATTATTGGGCTTTGTAGCTCATAGGATTTATTTTGTATGCAGGTTTTGAATTGAGAAAAAATCCAATAGGCGGACATTACAAGGAAATTCAGGTATTATTGAGTTTACATAAGAAAGCAATAAATTTGTATCTAATTCTGATATTAAAATCTTAGTTTAGTACACTTTCATGTCTAGTTGCGCAACTGGTGTTTATTTCCTCTGTTGTATTTATGTTTATGATACTAAAACAGGACTCCGGTCCATTAATTGAGAGGATTCTCAGTAAATAGGCTGAAGTCTATTATATTCTTCCTTTAAATTATTATAAGGTAGTGGGAAGTGACAAATATCCTCTTCAATAGAATATGAAAATAAAACATTTGAAAATGGTTATCAAATATAAAATCCAAGTAAGTAACAACATGCATGCAAGTTTTAAAATACCACAACCTAAGAGGAAATAAATGATGATTTTCATAAAATAATTTGAAATCACATATAAACATTTGCATAACATCAAATAAAATTAGTAGTCCAATATAATAGAATGTAAGAAAATAAGTAGCTCAAAAATACATCTAACCCACGGATCATATACCAGAACGTAATGTTACTCATGGATATAGAAGGTTACTTTGTAAATATTATGCTTGTATCTAGTGCCACCTCACAACTTATGTGCGAAGCCAACCAGATGAAAAGCTCGACCATCAACTTATCGTGGAGCCCAGTGGCGTAGCCAGGATTTTAAGTTATGGTGGGTAGAGTAAATCTTTAAGCTAAAATGATCATGATAAAAAAAAGTGTACTTTTACTTTGACTAATCAAAATAAAAATTGGATACAACTAAAAGCATTAAGAAAACTACAAGTGCACTCCACGGCTCTTCATACTCTGAAATTTTCTGAATGATTTTCTCATTATCAATGGTCTTAAATATTTCCCTCTCAATATAAGTGATTAAATTGTGGTTCATCCATTCATCGTCCATTCAATTCCATGGTCTGTTTTTAATAAAGTGCATAGCAGAAAAAGCCCTCTCAACACTTGTTGTAGCAACAAGTAGAATAAGTGCCAAGGTAATAAGAAAGTAGACCAATGGATACACCTAATTTCTCTTACTTGAGACCATTCTCTTAGCAAGCTCTCCAATTCCCTCCAATTCTAAGAACTCTTTCGCAAAGCAAACATTAAAAATATAAGTTTCCAATTCCCCTTCAAGCACCTTGAGTTCTGTAGGAGAAAAATCCATGGGATAAAATGTTGCAAGTTGCATTAACTTTTCCTTATTAAAAGCTGCAAAAGAATCTGCTAGATTGAGGCAATTCATACACAATAATAATTTGGTATTTGCTTCTTTAAAACGGTCATTTAGCTCTTGAAGTTGGAAATATATAACTATATAAAAGAACTCCACTAGACATGTTGTCCTTTCAAAATAGCATCGAGACCTTCGTTGAGGAGTAAATGAATCATCCATATTAGGAACAATGATATCATGCTTACCACAAAATGCAGAAATTTCACTAAAAAGAGAATTCCATCCATCATCTCGCATTAACTATATCCAAGTCTTAGATATCTCAACAAAACACATGGCATTAACATTATCTTGATCTCTTTGTTGAAGTGTCTATGACAATTCATTGGTAATTGCCAAAAGATTTTTCGTTAGAAATAAACTCAAAAGTTTGTATCGAATCTAATAAAGAAAAAGCTTTTGCTCTCTGTTCTAAAGTGGGAGCATCCTCCATAATATTTTCAAGTACCTCGACCATAGAAGAGAATAATAAGATTAAGTTAACTAGTTTGTTATAACTTGAATCCCAACGTTTATCGCCAGCTCGTTAAAGACCAATCATTTGATTTAATCCCCTCCCACTTTGAAGTTCTTCATTTATCAATTCTTTAAAAACTTTGCTGCTTGTTTCTCTCAAAGAATATCACGGTATTTGCATGAAGCCAAAACAATGTTCAAATTGAGGCAACTAAGTTAAAAAATGAGGCAATTTAAATATGGTTTTTTGCCACAAAAACCAATGCTAACTATAACTGGTGAGCAAAGAAATGAATAATGTGCTGATTCATTCTCTCTCATAATAAGTCCCTTAAACTCATAGCTCATATTACTACTCCATCATATCCTTGCCCATGTAATCTAGATATATCCAATCTATGATAATAAAGTATTGATTCAATTACCGGTTTGAGTGATTACTGCAGTAGTGTCAGAAACATGCTTAATGCTGAGAAATCGCTCTATCATACATCCTTGTTCATTCACACAACGTAAAACTACAGCCATTTGCTCTTTACATGAGATATCTCGCGACTCATCAATTAAGATAGAAAAAGGACTCTCTCCAAGATTCTTAATGATAGCATTTGTGGTTTCAGTAGCTGCAACACTTCCAATATCCTTTTGGATATTTGATGAAGTCAATTTAAGATTCTCAGAAGCATTTTCTCTAACAACTTTATTGATGATTTGATATCATCAATGTGTTCATCAAGAAATCTCAAGAGTTCAAGAAAATTCCCTTGATTTGTTAACTTTTATGATTCATCGTGTCCATGGAAAGCCGATCCTTGTTGTAGAAGAAATTGGATGCAATCGATTGAAGCAGTCAATTAAGTCTGATAGCTACTTTGCTTACGATCTGATTGCTTAGAGAAAAATGTTTGAACATGTTGTTTCTGGTTCATCAAATTCAAACACTTCGCATGCCTAAGTTGTGCACTCCAATTCCTAAAACCCCCTATTGCAAAAGAATCATTTCTGACTTGCTCTTGATTGTCTGGTTTAAACAGATAACAGTATAGACAAAAAGCAGTATCTTTTTCTATACTGTATTCTAACCATGTGGGATATATCTCAAATCATCTAGACTAAAATTTTCAAAAAGAATCACTAATCTTAGAGGGTGTTTGGTAACGTGTTTGAACACGGTTTTTTGGGTTTTTGAAAACAAAAAACCAGAAATGTGTTTGGTTGAAAAAAATTTCGAACCGTTTTTCTGAAAAACGATTCAAAAACTGCTTCGTTTTTAGAAACCGAATTTTTCCGTTTCTGAAAACGACGAACCGTTTTTTTAAATGGCATATTTGTAATAATTAATTTCTTCCCTCTTCGAGAGAACCTCGGGTCCTCTTCTTCGCACAAAAGGCAACAAAACAGAACTCTTCTTCCTCGAGTGCGGCATCCAAGTGGGAGAAGAAGCAAAAATCAAAGGTATTTCTCCCAATGTAAGTCCCTCTCAAAGCTCTCGTCTCTCTATCAATTTCTTGTCACGATTTCACTGCACATTCTATTTCATTTCTGAAATGGTGAATTCCTTCAAGTTTTACTGTTCGTTCTTGTTCTTGGGGAGAAATCTCCATTGATAGCTAAAGAAGTACAAGCCACGTTTGGAACCCTAATTTTGATTTTTCCTTTTCTTTCCTTTTTTACATCTGTGATTTTCTGCTTTTACATTACGTCATATTTCTCTTTCCTTCTATAGAAGAGACGCATCAAGTAAATACAAAATTTGATAGAGTTGCAGTTTAATTTGAATCTCTCTTTTCAACAATAGTTATTATCTATTTATTTTGAAGCATCAACTTAACAACTTTAATTGTTAATTTTACTGAAAACCTGTTTGTCCCCAGAGAGTTGCAGTTTCTGATTTGGAAGTTCTCTAGTGACACTTTTTGCTTAGCTGAATTCAGCCCTAGTAGTCTCTCTCGTTCTTTGGGGATTTTAGTGGAAATCGCCCTTTTATGTTGAAGGTTCTCAAAGAGAGGGAGTAGGAACTGGAATGGGTTTAGCTGGAAAGAATATTTTCTGAACACATTTTTTGGTAAAATTAATCTGTCCACTCGCTTTGCTTTTATGTATCAAGTTGCGTTCCAGTCTGAAAAGAGTTTTGAGACTTTGCGTGTAGCATGGTAAAATTAAACAGGGGTCGGGCGGGATCTATCTTTGGTAGAGGAGAGATTAATTTGGGGATGGGATGCGATGGGCTGGCGGAGGGAACTCAGTTTTTGTCTCGGAATTGATGTGTTTAGAGCAATGTTTAAAGAAAGAGCCTCGCGTTCAGAGGTTCAGTCTTGAGTTTTTGTATAGAAAGTGATGTGTTTAGAGCAGTGTTTAAGAAAGAGCGTTGTGTTCAGAGGTTCAGTCATTTGCGCCGGTCCACCCGAGAACAAGAACGAACAGTAAAACAAGGACGAACAACAAGATTTGATACAGAGGCCAAGGTGGAATTGTTGAAGACAAAATTTGCTTTACAATGTTGATACAGAGGCCAAGGTGGATTAGTAGACCTTATCTGAAATGGTGAAGTGGTTTGGAGGTTTCTGATGCAAGTTGAAGGGTATGGAAGGTCTAGAGGAATACCAATAAGCACTTGAAAGAAGGTGGTCTTAAATGATTTGAAGACACATAATCTATATGAAAATGTGCTCTTTGACATATTGGGATGGCAAAACAGGATCTCCGTTCCAGCTACGTCTATATTTTTGTTTTTGTTTTTTGGTGGTTGCTAAAATGGCCCTTACCTTGTTTGGAGTAGGCATCTTTGTGGTTTCTTCTTTGAATGTTTATGCTGCAAAAGTCCATGATATATAACTTCTAAGGCTTAGTCAGATTTTTAGTTCTTATACTATATTTCCTGCTCACTTTGCGGGAAGTAGTGGTGTTTGTTTAAGCTGCTTTGTATTTGTGAGTAAGAGGTGGAGGGGAATATAGAAGTTGGTAAGGCATTTGATTGCAAGATTATGATCGCATTGTTAGTTGCATTTTTTTGTTTTTAGGATTCCTCTGCAATGGGATGCTTAGATGGTGTGGGTTCCAACATTAACTAGCTATCATCGACTAATGCATGCTGCATGTTTGTAAAAATGCCTCAATCAGTTTATTTCAAAGAAATGGAAAATGACTAAAATGGAGAACAATCTCATGTTAACTACTTGACCTTATGATTAATGTTATTTTTAAAATTCCTTTTCCCTTTTAATTAATTAAGAGACCTTTTCCAAGTTCTGTCATCGTACTTGCAATTGGCCTAATTTTTCATATGGAAAGCTTTTTATCACCTGCTTATAATATATTCTAATGACTTATTGTGGAGCTGTTTAGTATTCAGGATTATGTGCTATTGGTCTTCTGTTGCATGTTTACTTGTAAATTTTGCTATGTTTATAAGTACAATGGTTTTATCATTGGTCATGTAAAATCTTCATGAAGCCTCTATTTTTCTAAATACATAATTTTTTTCTTCTTGCTACTCACAAGACATAGCTGAATCATGCCTTTTCATTTATGATATCTTTATCTTTATCTTCATACAGATATAATGGAGTCAGACAACGACTTAGAAGAAGAGTCATATAGTGACTCTATATTTCATGATGATGACTCTCATTCAGATGGGGATTATGATAATCTAGAATCTGATGAGGAACACGATTTGATGGTGGAAATGGTCGTGGTAGAAGCAATTGCAAATCATTATAATATGTACTTTTGTAAATCACCATATAGAAGTGATGATTACAGTGGTGCAAATTATGTGATGAATATCTTAAATGGCAATCCTCAAAGGTGTTTTGATATACTTAGGATGGAGAAACATGTATTTTTATTTCTTTGTCATACCCTTAAGGAGAAGAAGTTTTTATATGAGTCACGTTATGTAAGCATGGAAGAGCAAGTGGCCATGTTTCTTATGACCTTGGGGCATAATCAAAGAAATCGAATGATTGCTGATCGTTTTCAACACTCTGGAGAAACTGTTTCTAGACACTTTAAAATTGTTTTAAAAGCTATATTACAATTGGGGAAAGAGACTATCGTGCCGCCATCTTTTCAAGAAACTCCAAATGAGATTCGCAATAACATGAAGTACTATCCCTGGTTCAAGGTAAATGAAGAAAGCATGTCTTATTTAGTAGTATTTAACTTGTATTTGAAATCAAAATTAATTTTTTATTTGTTATCTCTTATAGGATTGTATTGGAGCAATAGATGGGACACATATTAATGCTTATGTTCCAGTGAAGAAACAAGTTCCATATCGTGGGAGAAAAACTATTACCACACAGAATGTAATGTGTGCCTGCTCATTTGATATGAAGTTTACATTTGTCTATACAGGTTGGGAGGGCACCACGCATGATTCTCGGGTTCTTTTAGATGCAATCAATAATCCAGCTTTGAACTTTCCCCACCCTCCCCCAGGTATATATGTACACACTTTCAATTATGAAATTGAGTTCTAATATCAAATCATAATTTTTAACAATTATCATGTTGTCTTAGGTAAGTACTATGTTTTGGACTCTGGTTATACTGGCATGGCGGGTTATCTTATACCTTATCGCGGAGAGCGATATCATTTACGAGACTTTCGAGGAAGAGGTCGACAGGCACATACATCTAAAGAATTATTTAATCATGTTCATTCTTCGTTACGTAACGTGATAGAACGTTGCTTTGGTGTATTGAAAGCTCGGTTTCCAATTTTAAAGCTTATGCCTTCGTACTCTCTTCGCACACAAGGATACATTGTTATTGCAACGTGCACAATTCACAATTTCATTAGACATGAGACACAAAGGGATCAGTTATTTGAAGAATATGGAAGGGAAGGCTTGATTCTAGATGAAGATGGACACAATGTAGAGCCTTCGGAAGGTAGTTCACAAGCAGCTCGACAAAGAGAAATGATTGCACTTAGAGATAGAATTGCATATGAAATGGCAATAGCTAATGGTGTAAGAGTTGTTTAGACTATAAATAGGAAAAGAGTTGATGGGATTTATCCTTTTTAATTTATGGTACAAAATTTTGATTCCCTTTTTTTTTTTCATAGCAAATTTTTAATAATTTAATAGGCTTGCAAGTTGTATAGTAATGCATATTTGTTAATTTTGAAAACTTGAATCGTTTTTTTATCAATTGTTTCCAAACGGGTTTCTTGTCACCTGTTTTCAAAAACCCAAAAAACAGTGATTGTTACCAAACGGGTTTCTTGTCACTTGTTTTCAAAAACCAAAAAACAATTCTAACTGTTTTTAGTTTTCAAACTGTTTTTAAAAAAAACGTTACCAAACGGCCTCTTAGTCTTAGGAAAATCAGCTATTTAGGTTGAAAAGGTCCTTTTTAGAAATATGCTCTTCGGACCACATCTCAATCATTGGGGTGGTAACTTGAAATTTGAGGGCGTAAACCTGGATCTGAGGGATTATTAATGTCAACCTCTGTGCAATCTTTCTTTGAAAAAGTTTGAACTTTGTCAGGAGATGCATCTTTTTTCTCAAAATGTGTCTCTTCTAAGTTTGATTTTTGCTTGAGATACTTATATATAACTTAAACTGGATAAACAAAAAAAGGTAGCTATAATCATTCAAATATTCAATCATTTATAAATAATTTTATCATATCTAACTAAATTACCAAACACTGTAAAAATAAACTATATACAGCAATTATGATATTTGAAATAGTGATTTTTTTAAGAAAGAAACTTGAAGGTTGAAATAGTATCTCAAATAAGGTCAAATTTGATGGAGATCCTAAAAATATTAATGATAAATAATTGCCACTTGCAAGTCAATTAAATCATAATACACCTCAATAAAAGACTAATTTAAAAATTATTTAAACAAACCTCAAATACACAGCCACGATCACAAAGAAAGGGGGTAAAAAATATAATAAACCATTTAAAAATTAAAGAATTTTTTTGAAAGAAAACAATAGATCCGGTGACTATTATATCGAAGTTTTTTTTTCTTTTTTAGGGTTTATGAACTTTAAAGTGACGAAGCCATTGAAGGTTGGTTTCAAGTGAGAGCTAAAGGGAAAAAAATAATAGAAATAGGAAAAGGAAACTAACCTAGGTGATGTGTGAGAGAATATCACAAGCAAAGCAATATGGAGAGATGTTGGTAAACCACGAAGGATAAATCTTAATTAGAAATTGTTGAATAGATGTTGATAACCCATAGAAGGAGAAATCTTGGACTTGAGTTTGGGATCGGACACAACTTCCATCATGACTCTTTCTCTCTCCCACTTTGATTTAGAAATGGGTTCCAATCTCTTATTTTTAATTTACATCAATTTCTAATTTCTTATCTCTTATTTCTTATTTCCAATCTCTTAGTTCTTACTTTAATAAAATTTTGAATCTTTTTGTTTAAAAAAAAAAAAAAAAAAAGGTTTCAATCTCTTATTTACGTCACTCTCCAATTGTTGACTCTCTCTCTCTCTCCCACTTTGATTTAGAAACATTCTTTTTGTTTTAAGTCACTTTCCAATTGTTGACTCTCTCTTTCCCACTTTGATTTAGAAATATTCTTTTTGTTTAAGCACCTGCCATGGGATGTCGCCATTTGGAGTTGATAAAAAATCAAAACCATTCAATGAGTAGACTAGATGGTGGACCATGCTTAATTAGTGAGCAAACACAAAATTTGAAAGGAGGCATAAGGGCCATTTCCGTATGAGGCATAAAGGTAAATTAAGAGGTTAGGGTGAGCTATATAGCTCTACCCTGGTAAAGCCCCAAAATCAAGATACTAGATGGGGTAGCAAACATGATCAATCACCAGATATAGGAAGGACCTCAACAAGATCCATGGTGAAACTATCATTGTAGCTTAATCCAGATACAGGAAGGCTTTTCCAAGATACATGGAGTAATACAAATATGGAATATCAGGAAATAATAAAACAAAGTTCAATCCTCATTCACTATCTAAGTCGATGCTTATATCTAGCTAAGCCCACTAGTGACCAAACAACATCTACTAAACGTGACAATAGTAATTCATCTATAACTCATCTCAACCATATACAGGCTATGTCACTCGAAGATAATTCCTACAAGATACACATAAGTTATAACACAATACAACCATGATAAAATACTTGACATATGTTTAGAAATATTTCTGTATACTTGCAAATCATTAAATTTAGGAAACATTAAGTTTTGAAAAAATACTCCTATCGGCATGTCGAGCAATAGTGTTTGGTATGTCGAACACATTTGTCAAGCTATATCGAAGAGATCTACCGAACGATCCAATGCAAACTGTTCTATGGAAGACGTTTTGAAGCTTTTCGACATGTCGAGGAATACTTGTTAAAGACATCTTAGAATGTCAAGAACTCTTTCAAGACACTATCAAAATTTAGGCAAACTCTTGAAGTTTTGTGATGAAATCCTCTTCGGCATGTTGATGAGACATGTTAAAGCAACCTTGAGAAAATGCATTCTTTAGATTTCATGTCGAACCATTCTCAATGATATCATGCTTACCACAAAACGCAGAAACTTCACTAAAAAGAGAATTCCATCCATCATCTCGCATTAACTATATCCAAGTCTTAGATATCTCAACAAAACACATGGCATTAACAGTATCTTGATCTCTTTGTTGAAGTGTCTATAACAATTCATTGGTAATTGCCAAAAGATTTTTCGTTAGAAATAAACTCAAAAGTTTCTATCGAATCTAATAAAGAAAAAGCTTTTGCTCTCTGTTCTGAAGTGGGAGCATCCTCCATAATATTTTCAAGTACCTCGACCACAGAAGAGAATAATAAGATTAAGTTAACTAGTGCGTTATAACTTGAACCCCAACGTTTATCGCCAGCTCGTTAAAGACCAATCGTTTGATTTAATCCCCTCCCACTTTGAAGTTCTTCATTTATCAATTCTTTAAAAACTTTGCTGCTTGTTTCTCTCGAAGAATATCACGATATTTGCATGAAGCCAAAACAATGTTCAAATTGAGGCAACTAAGTTAAAAAATGAGACAATTTAAATATGGTTTTTTGCCACAAAAACCAATGCTAACTATAACTGGTGAGCAAAGAAATGAATATAATGTGCTGATTCATTCTCTCTCATAATAAGTCTCTTAAGTCCCTTAAACTCACAGCTCATGTTACTACTCCATCATATCCTTGCCCATGTAATCTAGATGTATCCAATCTATGATAAGAAAGTACTGATTCAATTACCGGTTTGAGTGATTACTGCAGTAGTGTCAGAAACATGCTTAATGCTGAGAAATCACTCTATCATACATCCTTGTTCATTCACATAACGTAAAACTACAACCATTTGCTCTTTACATGAGATATCTCGCAACTCATCAATTAAGATAGAAAAAGGACTCTCTCTAAGATTCTTAATGATAGCATTTGTGGTTTCAGTAGCTGCAGCACTTCCAATATCCTTTTGGATATTTGATGAAGTCAATTTAAGATTCTCAAGAGCATTTTCTCTAACAACTTTATTGATGATTTGATATCATCAATGCATTCATCAAGAAATCTCAAGAGTTCAAGAAAATTCCCTTGATTTGTTAACTCTGATGATTCATCATGTCCATGGAAAGCCAATCCTTGTTGTAGAAAAAATTGGATGCAATTGATTGAAGCAGTCAATTAAGTATGATAGCTACTTTGCTTACAATCTGATTGCTTAGAGAAAAATGTTTGAACATGTTGTTTCTGGTTCATCAAATTCAAACACTTTGCATGCCTAAGTTGTGCACTCCAATTCCTGAAACCCCCTATTGCAAAAGAATCATTTCCGACTTGCTCTTGATTGTTTGGTTTAAACAGATAACAGTATAGACAAAAAGCAGCATCTTTTTCTATACTGTATTCTAACCATGTGGGATATATCTCAAATCATCTAGACAGAAATTTTCAAAAAGAATCACTAATCTTAGTCTTAGGAAAATCAGCTATTTAGGTTGAAAACGTCCTTTTAAGAAATATGCTCTTCGGACCACATCTCGATCATTGGGTGGTAACTTGAAATTTGAGGGCGTAAACCTGGATCTGAGGGATTATTAATGTCGACCTCTGTGCAATCTTTCTTTGAAAAAGTTTAAACTTTGTTAGGAGACGCATCTTTTTTCTCAAAATGCGTCTCTTCTAAGTTTGGTTTTCTCTTGAGATACTTATATATAACTTAAACTAGATAAAAAAAAAATGTAGCTATAATCATTTAAATATTCAATAATTTATAAATAATTTTATCATATCTAACTAAATTACCAAACATTGTAAAAATAAACTATATACAACAATTATGATATTTGAAATAGTGATTTTTTAAGAAAGAAACTTGAAGGTTGAAATAGTATCTCAAATAAGGTCAAATTTGATGGAGATCCTAAAAATATTAATGATAAATAATTGCCGCTTGCAAGTCAATTAAATCATAATACACCTCAATAAAAGACTAACATTTAAAAATTATTTAAACAAACCTCAAATACACAGCCATGATCACAAAGAGAGGGGGTAAAAAATATAATAAACCATTTAAAAATTAAAGAATTTTTTTGAAAGAAAACAATAGATCCGGTGACTATTATATCCAAGTTTTTTTTTCTTTTTTAGGGTTTATGAAATTTAAAGTGACGAAGCCATTGAAGGTTGGTTTCAAGTGAGAGCTAAAGGGAAAAAAATAATAAAAATAGGAAAAGGAAACTAACCTAGGTGCTGTGTGAGAGAATATCACGAGCAAAGCAATATGGAGAGATGTTGGTAAACCACGAAGGAGAAATCTTAATTAGAAATCGTTGAATAGATGTTGATAACCCATAGAAGGAGAAATCTTGGACTTAAGTTTGGGATCGGACACAACTTCCATCATGACTCTTTCTCTCTTCCACTTTGATTTAGAAATGGGTTCCAATCTCTTATTTTTAATTTATGTCAATTTCTAATTTCTTATCTCTTATTTCTTATTTATCTCTTATTTCCAATCTCTTAGTTCTTACTTTAATAAAATTTTGAATCTTTTTGTTTTTTTTTTTTAAAAAAAGGTTCCAATCTCTTATTTACGTCACTTTCCAATTGTTGACTCTCTCTCTCTCCCACTTTGATTTAGAAACATTCTTTTTGTTTTAAGTCACTTTCCAATTGTTGACTCTCTCTTTCCCACTTTGATTTAGAAATATTCTTTTTGTTTAAGCACCTGCCATGGGATGTCGCCATTTGGAGTTGATAAAAAATCAAAACCATTCAATGAGTAGACTAGATGGTGGACCATGCTTAGTGAGCAAACACAAAATTTGAAAGGGGGCATAAGGGTCATTTCCGTATGAGGCATAAAGGTAAATTAAGAGGTTAGGGTAGGCTATGTAGCTCTACCCTGGTGAAGCCCCAAAATCAAGATACTAGATGGGGTAGCAAACATGATCAATCACCAGATATAGGAAGGACCTCAACAAGATCCATGGTGAAACTATCATTGTAGCTTAATCCAGACACAGGAAGGCTTTTCCAAGATACATGGAGTAATACAAATATGGAATATCAGGAAATAATAAAACACAAAGTTCAATCCTCATTCACTATCAAGTCGACGCATATATCTAGCTAAGCCCACTAGTGACCAAACAACATCTACTAAACGTGACAATAGTAATTCATCTATAACTCATCTCAACCATATACAGGCTATGTCACTCGAAGATAATTCCTACAAGATACACATAGGTTATAACACAATACAACCATGATAAAATACTTGACATATGTTTAGAAATATGTCTGTATACTTGCAAATCATTAAATTTAGAAAACATTAAGTTTTGGAAAACTACTCCTATCGGCATGTCGAGCAATAGTGTTTGGTATGTCGAACACATTTGTCAAGCTATATCGAAGAGATCTACCGAACGATCCAATGCAAACTATTCTATGGAAGACGTTTTGAAGTTTTTCGACATGTCGAGGAATACTTGTTAAAGACAACTTAGAATGTGAAGAACTCTTTCAAGACACTATCAAAATTTAGGTAAACTCTTGAAGTTTTGTGATGAAACCCTCTTCGGCATGTTGATGAGACATGTTAAAGCAACCTTGAGAAAATGCATTCTTTAGATTTCATGTCGAACCATTCTCTACATATCAAGAATACTTAGTGAGGTACGCATTCAATATACCGAAGTATTTCGATACGCAAAAAATCCGTGTATATGGCATGCTAAAAGATGTGATCATGGCAAAATCTGGATTTCTATTAGGTTCTATGTCTACCTAAATCCAAATAAATCTAAAGTATTGTGTAAAACAAATTAAAAAACATCAAAAGAAATAAACAATGCTTTCAAAACACAACCAAATCCACTAAAAATAGATGTTGATAAAAAATTAGATAAACATCCAAAATTTAGGCTTCTCATGAGTAAACCCACATCCAATCTATTTTAACCAAATATAAACAAAAGAGAAGTCTAAAATTATCAAGTGAAGAGAAATACCCTTCATCATTCCAATAAAAACAAGCCATGTATCAACGTTATAAAAAACATATAATAATACTAGAGCCGGCAAAAATTGAACCGACCTGACGGGTCAACCCGACTAACCCGATTATAAACGGGTTGGGTTGACCCATTTATTAATTGGGTCGGTGCTGTAGACACCCCAAATTGCACAAATAATCATCAAAAATCATTATCTCCTGGAAAGCCAGCACAGAATTTGAAGAAAATAAACTTTTATCTGTATCCGAATACTCAATCCGGATACAAATACCCTTTCCCGTATCCGGATACTCATACCGGATACATGTGAGCCTTAGCGTATCCGGTACCATGTACCGGATACCTTAAGGCCCTTTGTTATCCGGTCTGATATACCGGATACCTTAAGTTTGCTCAAAATTAGGGTTTTCCGAGAGCTTTTCACTTTTACCATCATGTCCCTCATTAAATGAGGGGAAATCGCGGAAATGACCTTAGGGTTTAGGTTGGAGGGGTTCTAGACATTAATTTGTGTCTACCAATGACCTTAGCCCTTGCCTATAAATAGGAGCCTCCTCCTTGAGCAAAGGACACACAACTCTTGTTTTGAATTCTCGCAAAGAAGAACTCCAAGAGAAGAAGAAAACCGCTGTGGAATCGCCTCCAGCACTCAGGTAAGCCTCAACTTTTCTTTTTATTTTCTGTCTTTACATTCCTAGATCTAGATCTCTTCTTCTACCTTTCTGTAGTGTAAAGCCTGGTTTGCATGTGTGGAAATCCTTCCCCGGCTCAAAGTATCTCAAGACTCCCCTAGCCGTAAAACGTGAAGGCGGATCTAGGAGAAACGAGACTGGGGATTGACCCTAGTGCTAGAACCTATGTAGCATAAGGCCTTTTTGATTGATTGTAAACCGTTCCATATTCAAAGTACCCTTGATTATCTTAAAGAGAACAGAGGGAAACGATAATGGAACGGAACCCTAGGCTATGCTAGAACCTATTTTATTGAATCTATATGCATGTGTATGGATCTTGCTAGGTTTTTTTCACTTTTGCACACATATCACTATTTTGGCGGGATAGGCTCATATTTGGGGTTTATTGCATTTATTGTGATAAATCTCAAATAAATGGCCTCAATCAATTCTGGAATGCCTTTCGGATGATTTTAAAGTATTTGTGTTCATCTTGCACGAATTTCATTTTTGTCAATTTTCGGACTTGGTTTTACTCAAAAATGGCTTAGCTTGACAGCACCTGTACCTTTACTTCGGACGCCCATAACTTCATCATCCGGATGAATTTTGGGGTGATTCCAGAACCATGGGAAAGGTGAGGCTGTCTAGTTTATGTCCACCAAATTTCATGAATTTCTATCTAGCCGATTTTTGACACCTCTCTGTCGAAGTTGAGTGGACAGTTCAGGTCCAAGTACAGAACTTGTCACTTCGACGGACCGCCATGTGTTCGTTTTAAGTCCGATTCGAGTGGTTTTTATTTCTGAGTACTCCTTTATGAGTCTATTTTCAAATCCAGTTGGTTTCATAATTTTTGGATCCCATTTGAATTATTGGTAGCCGATTTACTCAGAACTGCTCATTTGCACTTTTCTGGGTAAATCTGTGATCTTCGGGGCCTGTTCGGGAGACCACCCAAGGCACACCCGAAAGGATTTTTGTATGAGGCTAGTTTCTGTTGAAAGATGGCCATACAGACTTCAATCACACCAAATTTTACGGATTTCTATGTAGTGGATTTTTCTAGACAATTTTCCAAAGTTGCCCACTTATCACTTTTAAAAATCCCCAACAGCAACTTCAAAGGAGCATAACTCCTAGATTGTTCATCGGAATGAAGTGAAATTTTGCATGAAACTCTTATTTACCTTAATCTTTCAAATGGATTTGGTTTGGTTCAATTTAGAATTGGATTTGAATGATTTTAAGGCAAATGACATACTTTTTACCAAATTTCCCGGATTTGATTTAACTTGGTTTTGAGCAACTTGTGCTTTGATTTCCACCTTTTTAATGTTCCAGAAATGATATTGACATAAAATGGGAACCCAAAATTCATTTGGATTCTCATGTGAAGATATCATACATTTGACCTTTTTCAAGGTTTTTCATGATTTTTAGCAAGCTTTCTTACTTTGTTTTTAGCATGAGCATACACTTGGCAACCACTTCGTGTGGATGAATGGGGGTGCCTAACACCTTCCCCCGTTCATAATCTAATCCCCTTACCCATCTCTGGATTTGATTTTCAAGTAGGGTTATTTTTATCCTAGAATGTTTCTTTTGGCTATTTTTGCTTATTTTTAAACTTTTGGTGCCCATTCTCACCCCAAAATCATGAATGGTGGCGACTCTCCCAATTTTTGCGTTGAGCCCGTGTGTTGACGGAGGGACGATCACTCCGGTGATTTTTTCCCATGTCTCACAACTGGCGACTCTGCTGGGGACTTGTGGATTTAAGCCTTTTTTTTGTTGTATGTTCATGCTTTTTCTTTACTTTTTGAATGCTTGCTATTTTGTTTACTTCATTTGTGCATATTGTTATATTTCAAATCAGATTAGGATGCTTAGAAATTTGTATGGATCCAAAGCCTATTTTGAAACATGATTTGGATGTGTTTTGTGATGACATGCTTTGATTTAAGTTGTTATGCCATGAAAAAGAAAATTTCAAAATCTGGAAATTTGGTGTAAATTTTGAGTATTCAAGCATGTTTCCCATGAATAATGCTTTTTGTGCTTAATGGTTGTTTTATGCCATGATTTGAACTTGGGGGTATAGAATGACATAAGTTGAGCATGAAAACAAAAAAAAAAATCTGAAATGCTTAGTGGGAATTTTGGGGATTTTCAAGCATATGTTTCCCAAGCTAAAAGCTTTTTATGTCATATTGTTAGCTTCTGGGTTTTAGGCTTGGATTTGGGCATAAAACCATGTCACTTGAGCATCCAATTGAAGAAAAAAAATCTGGAAATTTCAGTGTATATTTGGGGGATTTCAAGCATGTTTTACCTCATTGAAACACTTTTGAACCATGTCAAGTAGTGCAAAAATTTTAGGCTTCAAGTTGGGTAGAAATGGTACACTTTGAGCATGAAAAAGAGCATGAAATCTGGAATTCTAGAAATACTTTTGGGTTTCAAGCATGCTTACATGAGTTGATTGTTGTTTGCACAAATAACATGTTTTGTATACCACTTTTTGGGCATGTAATATTTTTGTGCATATTTGGTGCTTGCTTGCTTGTATTTAGCTTCATTATTTTGTCATATATGCCTTCGCTTGAAATTGAATGCATGGATACGAAAAAGAGTGGCAAGGGGCTGGGACGTTGTGAATGTTACCACAATTTAAAATTGCACTTGAGCACTTGAAACAATTTGCACAGCCTACCCTTTACCTATTAAGAAGTTGAACCATGAATGTGTGTAGCTTGGCGCACCGAGGTCGTGACTTCGGAAAGCGAAAGTGAAAACATTTACCTTAGAATTTGAGTCAATGATGTGATGACAATGGGATCTGTGATTCGATTCCGGGCATCACTAGACTTGAGTTCTAAGTTGCCAATTAAGCCAAAACCCAAAAACCATACGCTTGAAGGTGGAGAAACACGTTTTCGGCTAAAAGCACACAATTGCGTTTGGGGGAATTGGGTGTAAATGTGGGAAGGCCGTTTGCATGTTTTACAGGCCAAGGTATAATGTGAATACCATATTGAATGAAGGTAATACAAGGTGGCAAGGTAAAACCATGTTCTTTTCATGAATTTGGGGATTTTGCAAATATAATGTCCAAGCCCAATTTGGGGCAAGTTTTGAAGGTCAAATTAAGGTGAACATCAATTGGGAATGAAAAAAAATCAAATCTGGTGAAAAAATGAGTCAAAAAGGGCCATTTCGGCAATAACCGGCTACTCAGGCCGGTTAATAACAACCCTGTTCATATCCGGTATATATTTCCGGATAAAAAGGCATATGCGTGAATCCGGTTATGGTAACCGGATACAATAAGGCATATTATTATCCGGAATGTTATACCGGATACGTTCAAAAATGCACAAATTGGCTTTTCAGCCCAAGTTTTCAGAATAAAATGCCTAAAACACTGTGGATAATCCTTAGGCACCCCGAAAAGAACATAAGAAATGTTCCCAAAAATACAAAAAAAAGAAAAGAAAGAAAAACAAAAAAAGAATAAAATAAAATATTCTTTCAGGATTTAACCTAAGTTTGAAAATCAAAGAGGAAACCAAGGAGTCATATTTTTTGACACCAACTCAACTCAAACATGTGTCAGTCAAACTCTGGAACTTGAAAACTGAGAAAATTCAGCAAATTTGAAGAAGAAAAAAAAACCTTTGGTTGGGTATTTTTATCAATCAAATCAAAAAAAAAAATGAAAACCTCGGTTGGTTATTTTTATCAATCAAATCAAAAAAAAGTGGGACACTTGGAAGCCCTAGAATATTCCAAGAAAACCTTGGTTGGTTATTTTTATCAATCAAATCAAAAAAAAATGAAAACCTCGGTTGGTTATTTTTATCAATCAAATCAAAAAAAAATGGGACACTTGGAAGCCCTAGAATATTCCATGAAAACCTTGGTTGGTTATTTTTATAAAAAAAAATGAAAACCTTTGATTGGTTATTTTTATCAATCAAATCAAAACATTTGTGGGATACTTGGATAGAGTAGTCCAAGACACCTTTGGTTGGTTATTTTTATCAATCAAATCAAAACATTTGTGGGATACTTGGAAGCCCTAGAATATTCCAAGACACCTTTGATTGGTTATTTTTATCAATCAAATCAAAACATTTGTGGGATACTTGGATATAGTAGTCCAAGACACCTTTGGTTGGTTATTTTTATCAATCAAATCAAAACATTTGTGGGATACTTGGAAGCCCTAGAATATTCCAAGACACCTTTGATTGGTTATTTTTATCAATCAAATCAAAACATTTGTGGGATACTTGGATAGAGTAGTCCAAGACACCTTTGGTTGGTTATTTTTATCAATCAAATCAAAACATTTGTGGGATACTTGGAAGCCCTAGAATATTCCAAGACACCTTTGATTGGTTATTTTTATCAATCAAATCAAAACATTTGGGGGATACTTGGATAGAGTAGTCCAAGACACCTTTGGTTGGTTATTTTTATCAATCAAATCAAAACATTTGTGGGATACTTGGATAGAATATTCCAAGATACCTTTGGTTGGTTATTTTTATCAATCAAATCAAAAAAAAATGAAAACCTTGGTTGGTTATTTTTATCAATCAAATCAAAAAAATTGGGACCCTTGGAAGCCCTAGAATATTCCATGAAAACCTTGGTTGGTTATTTTTATCAATCAAATAAAAAAAAAATTGGGACCCTTGGAAGCCCTAGAATATTCCAACTCAAAACAAAAAAAACAAAAAACAAAAAATTTTTTCTGGCTGGTGTTCACCTAACCTACTGGTTTACATATATAGGGGTGTGACTCAAGTTAAGTGGAAGCTAACATGTTCTATTCATTTTTTTCCCTCAGGTACATTCAACCCAGGTACATTTACACTTATTGGCAATCATTGCTCCCGTGACCAGATCCAAAGCAAGAACAATGAATACTGAAGAGAACCAAGCCCAAGCTACCGTCCCTGCTCAGGACTTTACTCAACTGCAGGAGCAAGTGGCCGGTCTGGCCAAAATGCTGGGGGACCTACTGGCGGCTCAGGCCCAACAGGCCCAAGCCCCGAACCAGGCATCTACTTCCCATCAGGCACCACCACCTCAGGCCTACATTCCGCCTCCGGTTCAGCCCATGCCTGAGCCCATTTCTGAACCAGTCCCTGAACCCATTCTGATCAGGGAAAATATGGCGGAGTCTGAGAAAGAGCTGGAGAAAGAAAAGGCCCGAGATGAGATGGAAAAGAAAATGCTGCTGAGGATAGAAAGAATCCAGGCAGAGCTGAAAGAGGTGAAGGGGGGAGGCAGCCATGCAGGCACCACCTTCGAGGACCTGTGCATGTACCCGGACGTCTGTCTACCGGCTAAGTTCAGGTGCCCGGATTTTGACAAGTTTGATGGCACGGGCTGCCCATTAAGCCATCTGAAACTATACTGCGGGGCCCTGTGCCAGTTTGGCCGGGACGATGGAATACTAATCCAGCTCTTCCAGAGGAGTCTGACCGGGTCAGCCCTTCGGTGGTTCGCTACAGTGGACCATGGAAGGATCAAGAGGTGGAAGGACCTAGCAGACGCTTTCTTGGACCAATACAAGTTCAACTCTGAGATCGTGCCGGACCGGTACGACATGATGAGGATGACCAAGGGCAAAGATGAGCCAGTACGGCAGTACGCCAAGAGATGGAGAGAGGCCGCCTCCCAGGTCAGGCCATCTATGCAAGAGCCGGAGATGATCTCCACATTTATGGGCACACTGGGGCAGCCCTTTTACAACCATCTGGTGGGCCAGATCACCACCAACTTTGCAGCCCTGGTACAGGTAGCGGACCGGATCGAGGAAGGGGTCAGGTCAGGACGGCTGATAGACTACTCTACTCTGACTGGGCAGTCTGATTCCTCGGCCTCCATGGCCCAAAAGAAAGGGGCTGGGTTTAAAAAGACAGGGGCCCGAAAAGAAGGGGAGGTGAACCTAGTCCAGGCTCCTCCAGCCAAGAAGCCACTGCACGTGAACATCTCGGCACCCCAACAGGCCCAGCAGGCCCAGCAGTCGTACCAGACCCCGCTGAATGTCAACTTCCCTCCCTCTGTGCCAGCTAACACAAGGAGGACTTTTTCTAAGGAGGAGCGGGATGCCTGGTTCGCAGCAAGAAAGAACCGGGTTTTCACCCCTCTACCCATATCTCTGTCCCAACTACTGCCAACCCTGCTGAAAGGGGAATACTTGACTCTGAAGGAGCCTAACCCGAATGCCACCAGGGGAAGAAATTTTGACACATCGGTCACCTGTGATTTCCACATGGGTGCACCAGGGCATTCTACTGATAACTGCTGGGTGCTGAAGCATGCGGTCCAGGACCTGTTGGACCAGAAGGCCTTGGTATTCAACACTGCTGCACCGGCCCCGTCCGGGAATGATATTGGGCAGAACCCTCTGCCGTACCACAATGGGGCAGGCCCATCCAACTCCATCACGGCCATATCCACCACCAGAAGGGCCTTTGACCCATCACAGCTGATAGCCCCTATGGGGACCACAGTCCAGGTCCGATTTTTCCCAGAGGAGGAAGAGGAGGAGATCAACATGGTTTCCCAAAAAAATAATAATCTTGCTGCTGAGGACATAAGTTCCTCTCTAAACCGGGTCTCTTCACTCATGGCCCAGATGAATACTGCAAGACCCCCATTGGTCTTCAATTGCAGTCCACCCACTTATTCCCCATCCAAGCCGTCTAAGGCTCCACTGGTCATCAATCTTGACCCCACCACTGCTTCCATCACTTCTTCTGTCCCCACAAAATCCAAACTTCAACCCCTGGTTGTAAATGTGCAACCAGCCCAAACTATCCCTAAACCGGCCCATACATCCCGGTCCAAACTCCAGCCACTAGTGGTTGACATCCCTAAATTAGCCTATTCAGAGGCCGCTGTACCATGGAACTACAGCGAGGGAATCACGGCTACGGTTCCAATGGTCAGGAACCAGAACCAGGAGGAGGTGAACCTCATGACGAGGTCGGGGAGATGTGCAGGGGGTGAAGAGAAAGAAAAAGAGACAGAAGTGGAGAAAGAAGAAAAAGAAAATGAAGAAAAAAGAAAACAAAAAGGAAAAAATAAAGTGGGAGAAGACAACCCCCAGGGTGCAGAAAATGAGGCAGCAGACCTCATAAAAATAATAAAGAAAAGTGAATTCAATCTTGTGGATCAGCTGCACAAGGTCCCGGCCCAGATTTCAATACTGGGCCTTTTGCTGAATTCTGAAAAGCATAGGGATGCATTGTTAAGGGTGCTACAGAGTGCACATGTATCCCAGACCATTGATCCCGACCAGCTTGGTAAAATGGTTGGTCAAATCTTGTCACATAATGTGATAAGTTTCTCAGAGGGTGAGATCAGCCCAGGTGGGTGTTATCATGTGGACCCTTTGCACATCACTGTGCTTTGTAAGGGCTGCATGGTTGCACGGGTTTTAATTGACAACGGGTCAGCGTTAAACGTTTGCCCGTTAATCACTTTTACCAAGCTGGGTCTGGACCAGTCAAGGATCAAAAGAAATGGGCGGATAGTGAGGGCTTTTGATAGCTCCAAGACCCACTCCCTAGGGGAGATTGAACTGCCGGTCACAATTGGGCCGAATATCTTTAACATCACATTTGAGGTGATGGATATACCCGCAGCATTCAATCTGCTCCTAGGAAGGCCGTGGATACATTCGGCTAGGGCAATACCATCCACGCTCCACCAGAGGGTGAAATATATAAGAGGGCAAAGGGTGATAACAGTCCTAGCCGAAAACTTGGTGCCGCCCATTGTGTCACCTGATGTACCCCTAATCAATGTGGACCTAACTGTCGACAAGATTGCATTCCACTCATTCCAATTTGAGGCGGTCAATTACATACCTGGGGGGTGTGAGAAAAAGAAGGAAAAGGGGACCACTGCAGAAAATATGGTCAAGAAAGTGATGGAAAAATACCACTTTCACCCAGGGAAAGGCCTGGGGATCAATCTGCAGGGGATGGTGGAGCCAATCATGGCTAAGAAACTAGTCCCAAGGGTAGGGTTGGGCTTCAAGCCCAGAGGCTGGAGAAGAATGAAACACGAAGAAGGGGAGAGCAGAAGCAAAGGAAAACTCCCTCATTTAAGGGAAAGTTTCCCTAAACCCTCCTATATAATCCAAATTTCCCCTCCCATGGACCAGTCCAAGCCTCCATACCGAAACATTAACCCATTCCAAAAGCCTTTTGTTTCGGCCCTACAACCCTATAACCCATCTCCAATACTGGGAGCCGTGGATGGGCCTGGACCACAGCCCGAGCAGCAGGTGGACTTTTCTGAAGATGTTGGTGCATTCTTCGCCATGATTGAAGGCGAAAAGACAGGGGCAGACATGGAACTGCCATTTATTGACTGGGCCGCAGTAAAGGTTCCAGACAAGGTCATCTCTGGATTGGGCCCCGTAGCAGAAAAGGGCAGTACCCACCCGGTGATGATGGCATCGGATTCTGGGCTTGAGGAGCAGGCTTTCCCTATTTCCCCTGCTCCCCAAAATTTTGTACTGAACAATTGGGAGGAAACTCCCCTTACCTTTGAAGCAGCGTTAGTTCGGCAAACTGACGCGGCTTCCAAAAAAAAACTCCAATAGTGGATTGCCATTTCCCTGAAGGTTCTAATGGGCCTTCGTCTTCAGGGGAATTATGTTTAGAAGGCCCACAAAAAAATCAAAAAGATTTTTCTATTTTTTCTAGAAAATTTAATTTTTTCAAAAAGGTCCAAACCACTTATGAACCATATAATCAAACCGAATTGGACCAGGTTGAATATGACTTCGACCTTGAGCTCGACTTTGATCTCATGGGGGTCGAAGAAGAGACCGAGGTCGAAGAAGAAGTCGTTCCAAAAGAAATTGAATACCAATTGGAACGTCATGAAAAGGGGGTCCAACCTAATATTGAGGAGACCATATCCATAAACCTTGGGACCAAAGAGGACCCAAAAATTGTAAAAATCGGGTCATGCTTGTCTGATGTGCAGAAAAACGAAATGTCACAATTCTTGGCAGATTACAAGGATGTGTTCGCTTGGTCGTATCGGGACATGCCGGGGTTGGACACGGACATGGTGGTGCATAAGTTGCCAATTTTACCAGGGGTTAAGCCGATTAAGCAGAAGCTGAGAAGATTGAAGCCGGAATGGACCTTGAAGGTTAAGGATGAAGTGGTCAAACAGTTCCAAGCTGGATTTTTGGCAGTCTCTACGTACCCGGAGTGGCTCGCAAACATAGTGCCAGTACCAAAGAAGGACGGGAAAGTCCGAATGTGTGTGGACTATAGAGACTTGAACAGGGCAAGCCCAAAGGACGATTTTCCGCTTCCACACATCGACATTCTGGTCGATAATACTGCGGTACATAGCCTGTTCTCTTTCATGGATGGTTTCTCAGGATATAATCAGATCAAGATGGCTAAGGAGGATCAAGAGAAAACAGCATTTATCACACCTTGGGGCACATTCCACTATACAGTCATGCCATTCGGACTCAAGAATGCCGGGGCAACATATCAGCGGGCAATGACTGCACTATTCCATGACATGATCCACAAGGAGATGGAGGTCTATGTGGACGATATGATTGCCAAATCATGCAAAGAGGAGGACCACTTGATCAATCTGAAGAAAGTGTTTGATCGTCTCAGGAAGTACAGTTTACGGCTTAACCCGGCTAAGTGCGTCTTTGGGGCTACATCAGGGAAATTACTGGGGTTTATAGTGAGCCGAAGAGGAATTGAAATTGACCCGGCTAAAGCCAAGGCCATAATTGAAATGCCAGCACCCAGAACTGAGAAAGAGGTCAGGGGCTTTCTTGGAAGGATTCAATACATAAGCCGGTTCATAGCACAGCTCACTGCTATCTGTGAACCAATTTTCAAACTTTTGAGGAAAGATAACCCGACGGTCTGGAATGAGGACTGCCAGCAGGCATTTGACACAATAAAGAGGTATTTGCTGAACCCGCCGGTACTAGTGCCACCAACTCCAGGAAGACCACTGATCCTGTACTTGTCAGTGTTGGAAACGTCGATGGGATGTGTCTTGGGGCAGCATGATGAGACTGGTAGAAAAGAAAGGGCAATTTACTATCTGAGTAAAAAATTCACAGAACATGAAGCTAAGTACTCATCATTGGAGAAGACTTGCTGCGCTCTAGTGTGGGCCACTCAGAGGCTAAGACATTATTTCCTTAGTCACTCCACACTATTGATATCCCGGATGGACCCACTGAAGTATTTATTTGAGAAACCGGCCTTGACTGGCAGAACGGCTAAGTGGCAACTGCTACTGTCCGAATTTGATCTCACATACATCACCCAGAAGGCAATCAAGGGTCAAGCCATAGCTGATCACCTGGCTGCACATCCTTTGCCAGAATATCAACCCTTGAAGACCAACTTCCCTGATGAGGCAATTCTGTACACTGAAGAGGAGGACAATGAGAGTTCTTGGCAGATGTTCTTCGATGGGGCCGCCAATATGAATGGGAACGGAATAGGGGCAGTCTTGGTCAAACCGGATGGTTCTCACATCCCGATTGCAGTAAAGCTGAGATTCCAGTGCACCAATAACATAGCAGAATATGAAGCATGCATAATTGGATTGCAAGCAGCCATGGATCATGGAGTAGAGGAACTTGACGTATACGGGGATTCGAGTCTTATCATCTTCCAAACAACTGGTGAGTGGAAAACCAAGGATCACAAATTGATCCCCTATCACCAGTATTTGGAAGAAATAAGCACAAATTTCACTCGAATTTCCTTCAACTATATGCCAAGGGCCAAGAATCAGTTTGCAGACGCTCTAGCAACCTTGGCTTCAATGGTCAGCATATCAGAAGGAGTAGACATCAAACCGCTGGAAATTGAGGTCCGAGATGAACCGGCTTACTGTCTCGTTCTAGAGGGAGCACCAGAAGAAGAAACACCATGGTTTCAAGATATCAAGAATTTCTTGAACAATCGGAGTCTGCCAGAAAATGCCACTGCTACTGAGAAGAGGACAATACAGAGATTGGCTGGTCAATTTCTGCTAAGTGGTGGACATGTGTACAAGAGGTCACATAACGACATTCTGCTAAGATGTGTTGCCAAGGCTGAATCGGAAAGGCTGATTGAGACTGTACATGGAGGAGTCTGTGGGCCCCATATGAGTGGACACATGCTGGCTAAGAAGATCCTGAGGCTGGGATACTACTGGACAACCATGGAGCACGATTGCTGTGTACATGTCAGGAGGTGCCACCAATGTCAGATATATGCAGATAATAAGCATGCACCCCCAGGTGAGCTACACAACATGACATCACCCTGACCCTTCTCTATGTGGGGCATAGATGTCATCGGCATGATCTCCCCTAAGGCATCGAACGGACACAGATTCATCCTGGTGGCGATTGACTACTTCACTAAGTGGGTGGAAGCAGCATCATATGCAAATATCACAAGCAACCATGTGATCAAATTTGTGAAGCACAATATCATTTGTCGCTATGGACTGCCAAATGCCATAGTATCAGACAATGCTTCAAATATTAAGAACAAGGACATGAAGAAAATGTGTGAGCAGTTTCAGATCACCCACCATAAGTCAGCTCCGTACAGGCCAAAGATGAATGGGGCAGTGGAAGCAGCCAACAAGAATATAAAGAAAATCATTCAGAAGATGGTAGTAAGCTACACAGATTGGCATGAAATGCTACCACTTGCTCTACATGCCTACAGAACTTCGATCCGAACTTCAACTGGGGCAACCCCATACTCCCTAGTCTATGGGATGGAAGCAGTCTTGCCCATGGAAGTAGAGATCCCCTCACTCCGAGTGCTCATGGAAGCAGAACTAGAAGAAGCCGAATGGGTCCAGTCAAGACATGATCAACTCAACCTGATAGAAGAAAAGCGGTTGAAAGCGCTTTGCCATGGACAGTTGTACCAGAAGAGAATGGCCCGGGCCTACAATAAGAAAGTGAGGCCCAGAACTTTCCAAGAAGGAAACTTAGTGCTAAAGAAAATTCTACCATTTTTGGAAGACCCTCGTGGTAAGTTCAAGCCCAATTGGGAAGGCCCATATGTCGTCAAGAAAGTCCTATCAGGGGGAGCACTCATCTTAGCAGAAATGGATGGGGCAGATTTTCCTGAGCCCATTAACTCTGATGCGGTAAAAAGGTATTTTCCTTGAGTGAATATTTCTAGGAAAGGATCCGAGGCCATTTTTCTTTATTTCCTTCAAAAATTTTAATCCCTAGTCTAGCCAAGTTGAGCCGGTTCGTTTCTTTGATAAACCCAAACCGGATTTACAGTCAAATTGGGGCAAAAACAAATTAGGGCAAAGTAAGGAAAGAAAAAGAAAAAAGAGAGGAGAAGCAATGGAAATGGCAAATGAAAGCCAAGTGTGAAAAAAGATGCAAAAAATGCAATTTAGGGAAAAATGGGTAAATTTATCATGACTGTAAATCCGGTTAACCTATTTCCACACTTGAAAATTTTTTGGGCCTTTAATACCCTTTCTTTCATAAACTGAGCCTAGCCTTTATTTCGTCCTATTGATAAGCCCTCGGTGATCTTAGTTTGTTCATTCAAATATCAGAGTAAGATGGGTAATGACGGAATTCAGAAGCCGGCCCTAGTGAAAACCGTAACTGGCGCTAGGGGCAATATTGGCAAAAGGGCAAAAAGAAAAAATAAGAGAAATGAAAGAAAATCAGAGGTTGAGTTGATCATGGAAATCTGAGATTGAAGCAAAATCGGCATGAGCAGAATGGGGCAGTTTTGGCAGTTGGGGATGACTCTAAAGGTCCTCAGATGGACGGTTCTGATCCCTCAGTATTTTCTGGACTACCCTTTTCATTATTTAACCTGGTTCTAATTCCTTTAATCATAGGTGATTAAGTGCATGGACCAAATTTCAAAAAAAATACTAAAAAAATATAAAAAGGAAAAAATTATACTTTGGCCAGTGATGAGAAATCAAATACTTTTCATAAAACCTTTGTTTTTACAAGCATCTGAGCATTCTGAGGCCAATAATATAAAAACTTTATTTTGAATTAAATCCTTTGTATTTCCACTATTGGAGTTCAATTTTGTGCAAAGGTAAGAAAAATGTGCAGGAAATAAAGCTAATCCCTATCTCCTAGCCGCTCCTCAAGCTCCCGAATCCGAGCTGCCTGAGCTGCAATAACTCCAGAAGCCCCCTCTGCAGCGGGATCACTAAGGAAGGAAATGACCTCATCTGAAAGGGCCTGCTTGATCCTCATACTCCTAAGGCTGGCCAAAGTAGCCTGGTACTTCTGCCGGATCATACGGACCTCGAAGCAACGGGCCTGCCTCTGCTCCTCCAGCTTCTCTTCCATGGCAATACGGCGTGAGATCTGCTCCTCAAGCTGCCTCTCCAGATATGTGCCCTGTATCCTGAGCTCCTGGGCCTCCCGTACCCATATCTGCTGAAGCCGCTTATGAGAAGCCCGCTCAGACTCTAGAATGTCCTCATAAGTAGGAGCCAAGACTACAGGAGGATCTTCGGGTACTGGGGCCTGAGTCTGTATCTATTCCTTGATCCAGAAGAGATAATCCTTTACATGGGCTTCTGAGAAGACTGGACCATGCATAAAGCGTACATAGGACCACTCCTTCATCAACCAGGCATTCAGCTTCATAGAAAGGGGCCCAAGACGATCCTCATATCCACATGGGATGATAATCCCCTAGGTCGCTCGGAACTGACGAAGGACCCGCAGAGGAAGATACAGCACTGCATGCTTCAGGCCCGCCAGAATCAAAAAGTTGCGGTCTCGGAAGCTAATCACTGTCTCCGCATTAGGCTGATAAGTACCAGGCCATCTGACCTGGTCATCCTGAAGCGAGCCCAAGAAAGTGAACCAGCCCTGTTTGCCCCCTGGAATATCGGGGCACCCCCTGTTGCTCATCAAGAGAGGGACTTTCAGACTCGGGAAGAAGTGTCGATTGATTTCGTCGATCTGGCTCAAATGATCAAGTAGCCAAAGCTGCAAAGGAAGGAAGATATGTCAGCACATTGTATAAAAAAAAAAAAAGAAAAAAAAAAGTGGAAAAGGCAAAAAGAAAGCCAAAAAGCAAGAAAAAATAAACATAAAAATATTTTTTTCACCTGCAGGATCTGGGCACATGCTAGGAAGCGTTTCGACTTCCTATTGTAGCAGTCGGTTAAGGCCTGATACATCTCAGCTAAAATCATAGGGGCCAACCTCTCTCTCTCCCTAACCTGGCATATCACTGAGATCAAGGCCAAGTCCACCTCGTCATCCTCCCGTGGGAAAAGCAACTGGTTGACCACTATCAGGGTCAACGCATTGAATCGGGCCTCCTTATCTTCCCCCCTCAAAAGCTTCTCAGTCAAAAAAGCCTTAGATAGGGTCAAAAGGGTGTCAGAATCCCCCAAGTCCTTCTTCCCTATGCCCAAAAAAGTAGAAGCTTCCTTCTTGTAACTGGGCCTAAGAGGTGGATTCACCACCTTCTCATCAAACCTCAGGCCCAGGGTAGTTTCCACCTCCTCAATAGTTGGGGTCATCTCATGGGTCCCAAAACGGAACAAGTTGAGATCAGGAACCCAATGACCAATCATGGCCTCTATAATCTCCCACTTGAAGGGAACCTTGGGAATGAGCAGGGTATGGCCTAGGTTGGTAGTACCCCATCTCCTCTCCTCATCTAGGGTCATAGAGTTAACCCACCTTGTGTAAAAGGAATCCGCAGGGTTGTACCTAGTGAGATTTGGGGGTTTTGATCTAAAAGGCTGTTTTGCAGGGGAGGCAGTGTGGACAGACAATAATGGGGCAGAAGATGATCCAGATTCCATTGGATTTGACGGGAGCAAGCTAGAACTCAAGAGAAGGAAGAAAAAGGCAAAAAAGGGGGTTTCTAAACTCAAAAACTCGTAAAAAAAATGCTCAAATCCCGAGGCAGGTTGCATTTATAGCATCTTTTAACATATCCGGTAACTCAGACCGGATACAAAGGCTTTGGTAATATCCGGATAAGTATACCGGATACAAAGGATTCCATGAATATCCGGTATGACATACCGGATACAAAGACCAATCAATGTATCCGGTATGTCAGACCGGATACCGAGAAAAATGCAAAAAAAGAGCTAAGGATGAAAAAATCCGAATTTTTTACCTGTTTTACCTACTTACATGTCATAATTGCATAAAATTGAGAACAAAAGATGTGCAAGACATGATAGAATGAATAAAAAGTTTTTTCATATATATCTGGAAGTTGTGTACAGGGATGATGATATAAATACATGAAAATGAAAAAATCCTAATCTACTCCTATGCAGGATCATCCCCTGCGCCCTCGGCCGCGTCCACCTCTACGGCCTCGCCCCCAAAGTCCTCGACCTCTAGAGTAGGCAAGGATCCGCTCGGCTGCATGGCGAGGATGCCGACCTACCACCTGCTGAAGATGATACTCCAAGCAATAATCCTCGAGATCTGGGGGAGGAGCAGGAGTAGAATCTGGGGAAGAAGCCTCGGGCTCAGTAGCAACCGGCCCAACTGGGCCCTCATCCAAAACATCCTCTGCTCCCGCAGCTCCAGAAGGCCCAGCATCAGCAGCAGAGGGGCCGGGATCAGAAGTAGCTGAGTCCACAGAAAAGAGAAAAATCAGAAGACTCAAATATAAGGAAGAATAAAAGAGGAAAATTAAAAGAAGATCATACCAGGAATGTCTGCAGAAGGAGCAAGAGGATCCGGCTCATCAAGACCAGCCGCTGGGGCATCCTCGGGATCAGCAGCCCGAGCCGGAGATGGGTCAGGAATCAGGAAATCATGCTCAAAGAAGGCGTCCTGATCAGGGACCGGGCCCTGCACAAGTCAAACAAGCATATCAGAATAGCAGAAACAAGAAAATGAAAGAAAAGAAAATATAAGAAGACCAGATACCTGTCTAGCCTGGAGCTCAGCAACTAAGGCCTCCAGCTCCCTGATCCGGGCATCCCGCTGGGCCACGACCGCATCGTGCTCCGCGATCATATCATCGATCGCAGCCCGCTGGCTCTCGAACCGGTCCCTGATGGTGTTCAGCTCGTGTACCTGTCAACAAAAACCGAAGAGGATCAGAAATGCATACAGAAAGGCAGATAAAAACAGGAAGAGTACAAGACTTACAGTGTCGTCATGGATCCGGATACGAATCCCGCCGATCTCAGTCACCCCGGCACGAGTGGGTCGATCCATCAAGCATCCAATAGATACCCTCTGGAACCACTCGTCATAATCTCCGGCTACTGTGAGCCCCTCTGCATCCAGGAAGTGATCGAACTGATCAACATCAAAGCCAGGAAGGAGTGTGTCGGGACCCACAGGAGGAGGAGGGACGGGGATGCGAAGTGCGCCAGTGTGCTGGAAGTACAGGCGCTCTCCCAAGTACATCACCCTACCAAGCCTCCCAAGGAAGCACTGGTAGGGCTGACGTCGTCGATCTCTATCGAAGGCGTCCTGTACCGCCATCTCACGGGCCACTCCGACGTCCACGTCATCAAATCGGGACAGGAGGAGCTGCAAAAAAGGAAAAATAATCAGGTACAGTCAAGATACAGGAAAAGAAATAAAAAGGAAAAAGGATAAAGGGTTTACATCAGGTCGGCGGGCACGGTCCAAGTGCACCCGGGCAGTGCGAGGCTGGCTCCTATCAGCATCTCAAACCTGGGCCGACCATCGCAGGGCCACAGGGAAATCCGCAACCTCAGGAACCGGAGAGGGGCGAAAGAAGGTCATATAGGTGTACATGAACACCTGGCAAAAGGAAAATCATTCAAGAAAAGATAAAGCCTAATGAATTAAGCCAGACAGATGAATGCAATACCTGTAGAATCTGCCAGAAAAACCGGCTGCTAACTCCATCGCCTCTCGGGGATGCCAGACCTCGAACTGCACGGCACAACCCGGCCAAGATGGTCCCATAAATGAGCCGACCCCATGCTAGCTGGCGGGTCTGATGGAGATCTCTCAAAGCGTCCAGGAAAAGTGGGCTGACGCCGGTCGTATCCTCCGAGAAAAAGCAGCTCCCAAGCATCAGCAGGAATACGTGACGGAAGATAGTAACAAAAGCAGCATCATCCACAGCCACAGTCCTGTGTCTCCCCTCAAAATGTCGAGCCAGACTCTCCCGCAGCCAGCTAATGGAGAGCCGGCCGCTCCGCCCATCCCAAGCAGTAGGTGGCAGGGCCTGATATCCCAGGAGAAGTCCCATATCCTCCGCAGAAGGCCGCTCCAAGACGATGGTCCGCCCCGTCAGAGGGATGCCAGTAATCATCACAAAATCGGAGGGGTGGATCCCCAGCTCCACGTCCGGCAGGTGGAACGACTGTGTCTCTGGAAAGTATCTCTCCATCATGGCAAAGATGAGTGGACGGTCGGCTCTGAATGATGGAATGCTGAGGAAGTGATCCAGGTGGCACCTCCCAAACTCCCGCCTGAGCGCTAGAGAAAGTGACTGTGCCAACTCACTGAATCTCCCCCAGCTGCCTCGCAGATGAGAGGAGTGGTATGGAAGCGGCACGTCTGCCCTGATGCACATGGAGGGGTGGCTATCCAAGCCACGGAGGAGCTCTGTGTCATGCACAGAGGCTCTCAACTCCTCAGGAACTCCTGCAAGAGCTACAGCAACCCCCTCCGGAGCCGTATCTCTGGCTCTGCCTCGGCCTCTACCACGGCCTCTCTCGCCCTCAGGGGCCTGATCCTGAACTCTGCCTCTGCCTCTGCCTCGACCCCGAGCCGGTGCAACCACGGGCTAAAATTCAAGAGAAAGGTGTGAAGGTTGTGTGGGAAGGAGAATGGAAGAAAGAAAGAAAGCAGAACTTGAAACCTACCTCAGCAGAGCTCTCCCTAGAGCCACCTAATGGCTCAGACAAGGTGGCACTGGAACTCGCCTCCGTACGAGCCCGCGAAGAGGAGGGCTGATCAGCTGGGTCAGCCTCCTCTCTAACTCGAGAACGACTCCTAGCCATCTACACAGGGAAGTATTTTATGAATTTCAAAGTTGGCTTTAATTACAGTTCACATCCAATTTTACATGATTATTCTTCAAAATTATCATGAATTATGAATTTTACTTCACCTGGGTTATCTACAAAGTTGGGAAGTGAGGAATACTTCTGTTTCTAATCCTGAAACATTTCCTAAAGGATTCCTACAGTACTTAACATTTCCTGTATATTATGTTTCCAGGATATAAGAAGAGGGAAGGCCCAGGTATCAAAGGCAAGCCGAATTACAGAAATCCAGATTGGACAGTCAATTAAGAAAAATTCACAGCAAAATGGAAAGGGGGCAGAAGCTTTTAATCCCGGCAATACTGAAAACATGCAAGTGGCAGATTACCACCAGCATGCAAATCAGGATTCAAGCCAAAATTTTTTGTAAACATGGTATCATCACTTGCAAGCATCTCAAAGAAATGCAGAAATTCAGAATGGCAAATGGGCAGCCAATCAAGAAGTTGACAGGCTAAATTGAAAAAAAAGAACAGCATGGCATTTGCATTTCAAAAGTAGTCTGAGGCATGGGAAGTCAGAATTCATCACCAATCAAAAACAGAAAAATCCCAAATCAGCAATTCAACATCCAAAAAGCATGCAAGCAGCAGCTCTATCAACAGTCGACCCAAGGTCTTGAAACCATCCAATAAACAATGCAGCAAATTGCAGGATAAAAGAAAAAAAAAAAACAGCCTATCCAAAATTAGAGCATGGCAATGGCATGGATCAGCAACTACAAATTTCGGCTTGAACTCGGCAATGAATAGGAACAAATTTGCCATTCAAATTTTCGGCAAGACCAGTGGGGTGATGAGCAATGGTTTACCAATGAACTAAATTCCACCAACAGTCAAATAAAAAAGATCATGTGGAATTCGGCAATCAAGATAAACAGTAAATCTTTCGTTGGAAGCTGCCATGCCACAGTTACTGTTTGATTAAAGAAGAAAGAAAAAAAAAACCTGTCTGCAAGAAGAGGAGTCGGACTGATTGACTGGAACTCGGGTGGAACAGTCGAAAATCAATCACCAGGAAGCTAGGGCTCGGCCACCACAGCAAATGAACAAGGTGTATTCGATCCTCGCCGGAGCCAATGCCAGTCGCCGGAGCTGTCGGAGATGATCGGAGAAGGAAAGGGATCGTCGGTCGTCGAAGAAGGAAAGAGGAGGGTCCGGTCTGAGTTATCGGAGACTGAAGAAAAGAAACGAAAAGTCGCGGTCGCGCGCGACTTAAGTAAACATGCGGGATCCAGATACACAGGCCGGATACCCGCAGACCCTTTATTATCCGGATACCCTTACCGGATACCAAAGAAAAAAAATAGAAAAAAGAAGAAAAAAATAGAAAAGAGAAAAAAAAAGAGGGAAAAATAGGAAAAAGAAGAAAAGAAAAAAGAAAAGAAAAAAGGAAAGAAAAAAAAAAGAAAGAAAAAAAAAGAAAAGAAAAAAAAGAGCAAAATTGTGCTACAACTTACTATTTTCTCAAAAATCCTATTCTGGTCTCGAAATCCACCTCACAGCCACGAGAGCTCTGTGGAATTTGGGACAACTTTGGGAAATGTGCCTGGTCAAAAGGATGATATCCACTCAATTTTCAACTTGGTTTGATAAAAAATCAGTTTTTCAAAAAATCCTATTTTTGGGCTTAAAATCCCCTTCACAGCCACAAAGGGCTCAATGGAATTTAAGAACTCTTGGAGAGATGCCCCCCTTAAAGTGAGGGCTTTTTGGCAAATCTCCACTCAAAAATGGTTTTCTACAGAAATTGAATTGAACCGAGCAAATCATGCTCAAGGGAATGCAATTTGGGCTTGTCTACTCTTTGCAGCTTACTGCTTCGCAGCTCCCACAAAGAGGGGCAGTTGTAGACACCCCAAATTGCACAAACAATCATCAAAAATCATTATCTCCTGGAAAGCCAGCACAGAATTTGAAGAAAATAAACTTTTATCTGTATCCGGATACTCAATCCGGATACAAATACCCTTTCCCGTATCCGGATACTCATACCGGATACATGTGAGCCTTAGCGTATCCGGTACCATGTACCGGATACCTTAAGGCCCTTTGTTATCCGGTCTGATATACCGGATACCTTAAGTTTGCTCAAAATTAGGGTTTTCCGAGAGCTTTTCACTTTTACCATCATGTCCCTCATTAAATGAGGGGAAATCGCGGAAATGACCTTAGGGTTTAGGTTGGAGGGGTTCTAGACATTAATTTGTGTCTACCAATGACCTTAGCCCTTGCCTATAAATAGGAGCCTCCTCCTTGAGCAAAGGACACACAACTCTTGTTTTGAATTCTCGCAAAGAAGAACTCCAAGAGAAGAAGAAAACCGCTGTGGAATCGCCTCCAGCACTCAGGTAAGCCTCAACTTTTCTTTTTATTTTCTGTCTTTACATTCCTAGATCTAGATCTCTTCTTCTACCTTTCTGTAGTGTAAAGCCTGGTTTGCATGTGTGGAAATCCTTCCCCGGCTCAAAGTATCTCAAGACTCCCCTAGCCGTAAAACGTGAAGGCGGATCTAGGAGAAACGAGACTGGGGATTGACCCTAGTGCTAGAACCTATGTAGCATAAGGCCTTTTTGATTGATTGTAAACCGTTCCATATTCAAAGTACCCTTGATTATCTTAAAGAGAACAGAGGGAAACGATAATGGAACGGAACCCTAGGCTATGCTAGAACCTATTTTATTGAATCTATATGCATGTGTATGGATCTTGCTAGGTTTTTTTCACTTTTGCACACATATCACTATTTTGGCGGGATAGGCTCATATTTGGGGTTTATTGCATTTATTGTGATAAATCTCAAATAAATGGCCTCAATCAATTCTGGAATGCCTTTCGGATGATTTTAAAGTATTTGTGTTCATCTTGCACGAATTTCATTTTTGTCAATTTTCGGACTTGGTTTTACTCAAAAATGGCTTAGCTTGACAGCACCTGTACCTTTACTTCGGACGCCCATAACTTCATCATCCGGATGAATTTTGGGGTGATTCCAGAACCATGGGAAAGGTGAGGCTGTCTAGTTTATGTCCACCAAATTTCATGAATTTCTATCTAGCCGATTTTTGACACCTCTCTGTCGAAGTTGAGTGGACAGTTCAGGTCCAAGTACAGAACTTGTCACTTCGACGGACCGCCATGTGTTCGTTTTAAGTCCGATTCGAGTGGTTTTTATTTCTGAGTACTCCTTTATGAGTCTATTTTCAAATCCAGTTGGTTTCATAATTTTTGGATCCCATTTGAATTATTGGTAGCCGATTTACTCAGAACTGCTCATTTGCACTTTTCTGGGTAAATCTGTGATCTTCGGGGCCTGTTCGGGAGACCACCCAAGGCACACCCGAAAGGATTTTTGTATGAGGCTAGTTTCTGTTGAAAGATGGCCATACAGACTTCAATCACACCAAATTTTACGGATTTCTATGTAGTGGATTTTTCTAGACAATTTTCCAAAGTTGCCCACTTATCACTTTTAAAAATCCCCAACAGCAACTTCAAAGGAGCATAACTCCTAGATTGTTCATCGGAATGAAGTGAAATTTTGCATGAAACTCTTATTTACCTTAATCTTTCAAATGGATTTGGTTTGGTTCAATTTAGAATTGGATTTGAATGATTTTAAGGCAAATGACATACTTTTTACCAAATTTCCCGGATTTGATTTAACTTGGTTTTGAGCAACTTGTGCTTTGATTTCCACCTTTTTAATGTTCCAGAAATGATATTGACATAAAATGGGAACCCAAAATTCATTTGGATTCTCATGTGAAGATATCATACATTTGACCTTTTTCAAGGTTTTTCATGATTTTTAGCAAGCTTTCTTACTTTGTTTTTAGCATGAGCATACACTTGGCAACCACTTCGTGTGGATGAATGGGGGTGCCTAACACCTTCCCCCGTTCATAATCTAATCCCCTTACCCATCTCTGGATTTGATTTTCAAGTAGGGTTATTTTTATCCTAGAATGTTTCTTTTGGCTATTTTTGCTTATTTTTAAACTTTTGGTGCCCATTCTCACCCCAAAATCATGAATGGTGGCGACTCTCCCAATTTTTGCGTTGAGCCCGTGTGTTGACGGAGGGACGATCACTCCGGTGATTTTTTCCCATGTCTCACAGGTGCGGGTTGGGGTTTTCCTAACCCGCCTGTAATCGGGTCAAACCCAATTATGACCCGCCAACCCGATTAAAAAAAAGTGTAAAAAATGGCATGAATCAACCCGATTACTCCATAATCCTATTTTAATAATATTTTTTGAAAAAATAAAAAATAAAAAATATATATAATCGGGTTGGCAGGTTGAACCCGTTTATTGGCGGGTTGGGTTCGGTTTGGGATTTTCCCAACCCGCCATTAATCAGGCCAACCTGAACCCGACCCGTTCAACCTTGACCCGATTATGACCCGACCCGTTTCCAGCTCTAAATAATACATAAAACATTTACGATTCCAAACCCAAATGTGCTATGTTTTCGAAAAGGGTTGCTACTTACACTTTTCACGTAATCCTAATATTATCTCTTTATTCTCCACTGATTCAATTTCTTAGTCAATTCTAGCAACACTGAAAATCCAGTACTACAGATCCTCTAAAGTCTACAACTTCCAGAAGGACAAGGGGGAAACTAAAATCGGGCATGAGTCTCCTTCTTTCGTTCAGCAAAGCAAAAACCCCAAAATTAGCACAATTGCACATGCTAACTTGATTATAAATTATTTAAACCTATTATAACTACACGATCCAATGTAACGCCCTCCTACAATACATCAACATAAGAGCCCATGAAATATTAAAATTACACAAGTTTTCTTACCTCAATAAATTATCTTATAACCATTAGATTTCAACCAAACTTCAAATATTAGATCTCTAAATCATTTACAAAATATAAATAACATTGGATTCAATAACATGACTCCTAAAGTGCCTCAAAAATCAAAAATAGAATCAAGAAAATTTCATGGCATTACAAGTTTCTTCTTTAGATATATTACATGTCTCACATTATTCAAAGTTCTCATAACACCATCAATCATTTTAATCTTATTTGTGCACATAATGATGGCCTTATATTAAGCATCATTACCTATCAAAATACTATCATAATTTAATAATATATAGATGTTAAACCAATCCTTATGTGGGTACCTGTAGAAGAACATTCATACTCTAAAATTCATGAGTCTATGAATCAGCACCTGATGAAACTAAGAGTATATCATTTTCAATAGCATTTGAGCCATTCCCGCTGGTTTTATTTAGTTTTTTATCTTTGGATTCACCACTACCTATTGAGTTTTTGAAGACTATATGACCCATTAAAGCTAGTCTATTCTACAGTTTTAGCTAAGCGGTCTAGTTGTAGTCTAGGGAAGTCTTTGAACACCCAAGACTACCCACCCAATGTGGGTTCTCTTAGATTAGTTGAATTGATTATTTGATATATGTGAGAGGGCTTTTAATGATTTTGGCTCGCAATCCGAAGTTGCCCTAAGTCTCAAGTCTCTTATTTTGGGTACTGGCCTTGGACCAATTTGGAGGTCCATATGGGTTTTGGGTCCACAAAGTTAGTTCCTAAATCCATCTTGGCCCAGATTAGTCATGTGGGCCTTAGGATTCGAGCATATGCTGGTGGGTCAAGGCTGATGGACCAGCTTGGGTCTTACTCCATTTTCTAAGTGTTGATCTGCTTGGCAACACGATCCCCAAGCATTTCTCTTCAGACCTTTATGCGAGATCGGGCTTCCTTCCTCTCTTTTTTCTTTATCAGTTTTGTTGGTCTTTTTGGGCACTTCTGTGGCATAGGCCCCCAGCCCTATATTTCTATTGTTTGGCAGACCTGTGTGGGTTTTCCAAGGTGTGTGAAAACCAGGGGATGGGCTGGAAAGGCCCAGAATCATATCCATGGAATCTACCATCCTGGCAGAATAGGCCTGTGTAGATTGTGTTCAGACCATTTGGGAAGACGATCCCAGAGCAGCAAAGTTCTATGTGATTTCTAAACCATTTTTAAGCACATGTGAGAATCCTCAGGTGTTCATGGACCCTCTGCCATGATGTTTGGGTGTATGTATGTCTAAGAATGTTGAGAAAGTGGCGAGTTTCTGTCTATTCATGTATATGAATCGACGATCTCACATTTATCTCAGGTACTTGAAAATATAAATAAAATATGTAAAACTCTTATCATCGGCTTTACAATGTGTTGGAGGGGGTAAAGGAGAACCTCAAACTACACAAATATAAGCAACCATTCGCAGGGCATGCTTCAGTATGCATCATGCATGTTATGTTGGAATGAGATGATCACTTGGACTCTTCGACAACCCTCCATATGCCACTCCTCGTCCCATATTCAAATCACAGACTAAAAGCAGAGGTGAATTGAAGGGAGCACAAAGCAAGAAATAAGGATGGAAGAAAAGAACTTTCATTAAATATTAAATTCAATTCAATAGCAAAACATACATACCTAATTACAAAGTAAGAATGAGAGACTAGGCTTGTTGATGGAGCCCCTTTGTGATTTTAGGCCCTCTTTTTATACATGACCAAAGTTTCACCTCTCTAATGGTTTTGATTTCTAGATGATGGTTTAAGTTGGCTAGAGGTTAGAAAAGGGGAAAGAGACTCCTTAAGCTGGAGTGGTGAAGATGGGTCTTTAGGTGCTCAATGTGTAAAACATGCCAAAAGTCCTTAAACTAACTGATTGGTTCTATTTTTTGTAGTATTTCTTTCAAGTTGGCCATCTTGGGAAGACGATTATGGTTAAAATTGTGCTTGCCATCTTGGCAAGAGGGTCAAGGTAAAATTTAGATTGGCATGGTTGGCCCACTTTACTTTGCCAAAGTCTTAAATAATCCGATAGTTCACTTTTCTAGATTGATGCATGGTTGCCACGTGATAACCATGTCAAGAGGTGTACCACATGGCATGTTGCAAGGCCGCCATGTGGTGAGTGTGTGCCACTAAAATTTTGGACTTACAATATGATTACATGGGAGATCGTCCAAGCAAAAATAAGGACAAGCCTTAATCTAGCTTGTTCTTTGTTTGAACTATCCAACAAAAAGGCGGTCCTTTTTGCGAGCTTGGAGGCGGAGGTTGGTGAGTTTATGCGCTTGAAAGAACTACAGATGGGAGGTCGATCCAAGATTCAATTTTATCGTTTAGTGCTGCATGGTGGGCAAAGTGTGGGGTTATATTCTTCTAACAGATGGTGGATCTCCATTTCAAGTGTTCCTCTGCATCTATTAGCTCCCTCCACTCTAAAAATGGTGGGAGTGATTTGCGGGGGTGCGTCTAAAATTGGGGAGATTGAGTTCCTTCAAAATGATTTGTGTAAGATAACTATGCTAGTTAAGGAGAGACTAGCAAGAAGAATCCCCTCTTTTTAGTTTGTCTCTAGGATGGTGATGTGTACTTTGAGACAACGATTTCAATTTTACTAGAATGTCACTTGCATCCAGATCGGAAACTGAGCACTTTCCTGTTGGAAGAAGATGATGACATGGCATTGAATGGGGCTCTTTTTGGAGTGTCTGGTGGGGCACAGCAGCAGAGGGGGCCTAGCAATGAAAGAGGGCAGGTGGATGCTAGGTCTGTCAGAGATATTAATGACAGATCAGAAGTCGTTGGGGAAAGAATTCAAATTCAAGATTGTTGGGCTCATAGGTTGTAAAACCCCGATATTTTCTAAGGATTATTTTTTTTTTATTATTTATATGGGCGAATAAACTTAAGGAGCTGTGTGTATATGTAGGAATTTCAGTGGGCGAGCACACACCAAATCAAGGTTTTTCAAAAGTTCGTCAAGCGGCAATGTAATTATGGAAGGTATAAATACTTAAGGAAAATTATGTTTGAGGTTCTCAGAACACTCGTATACTCGTACTGAAGGCGATTGCGACTGCGCGATTGATCTAGGTTTTCTTTGGGGAGAGAAGAAGAACTGTGAGAGTTCCTGCTGATTGGTGTGTTCGTAATCAAGGGTTTTAAGAAGAAAGGCAGACTGAAAAGCAGACTCTTGCGAACAGAGGATCAGCCGGGTGTCGATTTCGAACAGACGAACGACTGTTGGTGATCGGCCGTGGTTCAACTAGTTGCTGTTGCAGGGATTTAAGCGTGCAAGAGGTGAGTAGCATCGTTTTAAAACTGGGTTTCGGTTTTGATTCGTGAGTTGGTCTTGATGCATATGTTTTCTGGAAAAAGACAATCCGAGCATGAGTTTTTTTTAGGATTGTTAGAGATAAATAAAAAGGTGTTTAGAATAATTTCAAAACTGGTTTAAACATCTTCTGGGGATAGTAGGAGACTAAGAAAATTGTTACAGAGAGAAAAATTTCAGTCAGTCGTGGAGATCTCGAAATAACAGAGACTTGAAAATCCGAGGTAGCATCCGCCGGGTTGGCGCCTACCTAGCGCCAACTGGTTTGAGTCGGCGCAAGACCGAATTTTCTTACCGCCGAGCTCGTGCTCATCTCGCGCCGAGCGGATTTCTTAACGCCAAGCTCGCGCTTATCGTGCACCTAGTTCGCGCCAGTCTATTTTAAGTAAGCGCGAAGTGTAGTTTAACTAATGACCTATCGCCGACCTCGCGCCAAGCGCCAGAGGTCAACGCAAGCCCCTATACTTTGCCGAAATATGATATTTGACAAAATCAAGCTACAGTGGATACTTTGAGGGTTTAAGCACTTAGATATTGACTTGTTTAGAACCTTAGAAATTCTTTTGCCTGTTTCAAAATACACTGTGACTATTAAGTGGGATTTCTGGTAATCCTTAGGAGTTTCCAAGGTTAATTTTAAGGGCTATCGGTAGGTGATCTTACTGTACCTAATACTAGGAGTTCTTGAATTATTTCTTTTGTCATACACTTGTACTTGATTGAGAATTGATTTACCTGGTTTTCCTTGATTAAAAGTTCTTAAATGTATTTACCATGATTCTCTTGGTGTGAGTAAATGAATTATACCAACTGGTCTTGTGTTATGAGCTTTGATTTAATATTGAAAGTACATGATGTACTGTTCTGGTCCAGAGGGACATGTGGTGAGTTGTATTAAGTTATACATGATGTGGAACGTATTGTTTTATTGTGATGTCAGAGTTGTGATTTTACGATGGTTTGCTGTTTTGGTTTAGCTTGTCCTGGATCCATGCTTAAGCTTAGCAATGTAATATTATTGTTGGTTGTTGAAATTGCATGGCCTTGTGTGTTGCCACGACCAGTGTAGAGCAGCCAGAAACCCTAAGTAGGCCTGGTTGTCAATGCCGAAACCTGAGGAGTAGGCCGGCATTGGATGACGAAACCCTAAGTAGGCCGTAATTTCAGAGTTTCCGAAACCTTGAGTAGGCCAGAACTGTGTACATGGAGGTGTGGAGTGTCTACTTAGCATGTTTAATTTATCAACTTAACAATACTCATGACATTGACCAATCGATTTGTTGTCAGTATTAAATTGAATTGTGATTGGACACAATTATTGGTTTTGGTTTTAAACTTGGAGATTTTATTGGTTTCTTATTCGTACTGGTTATTTATCGATGCATGATTTGAACTGTGTTAACTATTTCCTACATGCATATGCTATTCGCTGAGATATTCGTATCTCACTCTTTTGTTTTTGTTTTGTTTTTCAGATACTCGAGGTGAGGCAACTACTGGGGTAGATCCGACTGAGACATATAGGGAGGAAGACTATTATTACATTCCTTAGACCTGTAGGTTATTTTTGAATTGAACTTTGAATTAATTGAATCTTTGAGGTGTAATAAAGTAGATTGAGGTTGAACCACTTGAATCTTAGTTAAGTTTGAATATTGAATTCTTAGATAAAGTATGATTGTGCACTCTGATATGATTTAGTTTAGGTGATTATCCAACGATCACAAATGATTAAAATCCTTACCTAACACTCCGTAAGATGTGTTATATCTTTATTGAACAATACGGATCCGGGGCGTTACATAGGTCGAACCCGAATAATACCATGATTTGGAGGCTTGTTAGTAGTGGAAATGTAACAGACCTTGCTGTACATGGGTCCGACTGTTTGGGTCCTACTAGGTTCAGAGACCCAGGCTCTATTCCTTTAGTGGTCAATCAATTCAATGGAGTCCAGGGGGTAGAGGTAGATTATAGTCACATGGATGAACTACAGGAAGGTGGCAAAGAGGTTCTTCCTCATTTGGCATCTCCAAGTGCTTCTTCTATTTCTCAAACCGCTTCCTGTGGTGCTACAGTGGAGAATGGAGACTATCCTTCTTTAGTGAGAAATCCTTCAGAGGACCTGGTGTTGGAGTATGAGGTTGCCGAAGTTTCTGTAAGTGGTTGCCTAAACAGGGAGAGTCTTATACAAGAGGATGTAGCTGAAGCTATGAACGGAATTTGTCCATTAATTCCTAACTTGGATCCTCTTGTCTTTGTCGGAGTATCAATTGGAACTCAAGTGGGGAAGTTAGAGTCCGAAATTCAGGAAGAAGATGGGACAAAATCAAGTGTATTTTATTAGGAGGATGTAGACACCCCAAAATTGCACGTTTTTTGATAAATCTTGAAGGAGAGAAATATTTTATTGGAATTTTCAATTCTTAGCATTGGGTTTGAGATCCTTAACCCATTTGAATCCAAAACCACAAAGGAAAAAGCCCAAATTCAATCTTTTGCGCAAAGTCAAACTTTTCCAGTTGAACTTTGTTGACTTTTGACCCCAAAAAAATGAAATATTTTTTTAAGGTAAGATTTCAAGATAACTTTTCCCGGTAATCAGGTTTTTAGCAATGTTATTGTATAAATGAATTTTTTGAGCCTTTAAATCTTGACAAATACCTTAGTATTAACATGTTGAATCTTTTTACAAGACCTTAAAAATCGGAATTTAGCCTTGAACTGGAAAGTTGACTTTTTATTCACTTGGAATTTGGGTTTTGAACTATTTTTAATGGATTCAAATTTGGGGGGGGGGGGGGTTTGCTTATTTACATGTAATATCTTAAGTAAATGGAGATTAAAAAATACGAGGACATTTACTTAAATGATATTACATGTAAATAAGTATTGCCTGTGCAGGTAAGGGTCAAGGCTGTGCATAATTTGTGCAGACAGGCCATTTTGGTCTTGTCCGCATATAGTATGCGGTTTGGGCAAAACCGCATAATATATGCGAATACGCACAAATTTGCGCAATTTCGCAAATACTCGGTTTCTGAGCCATATTTACCACTCCTACCTCTCTCTAGGAGACTCAGTTTCCCCTTTTGTACCCTCTGTAATTCATAGATTTACTCCAACTCATGTTTTAAAACTGAGTTGGAAGAATCTAGAACCAAATTTTGGCATACCCTTGTGACCTCCCATACCCTTGGCTTTGTCTATAAATAAAGGATCTCTCCTCAAGCAAAGGTCTGAGAATTGAAACTTGGAGAGCTCCAGGAGAAGAAGGGAACCCCTGCCTCTTTGCTTTCTCAAACAACCAAGGTAAGCCTCTCCTCTCCTTTTTTTTTTCTTTTTTTAATCTTAAGATAGTCAGATCTTCTACCTTTCTGTAGTGTAGAGACCTGATTGTGCTTGTAGCCCCAAACCTACCTCTGAGTACTTTAAGCACCCTCTCTAGCCGTAAAACGTGAAGGAGCTAGGGGAAACGAGAACAGGAATGGATCCCTAGGATAGAACCCCTTTTTTATGATGATTCTTTGTATGTTTTTTAATATTCTATGTGTGGTTGTATTGTTATGATTTTATTTCAAATATGGAGGAATCACATGGATCTATGCTGTTCATAGCATTAGATCCTCTTTTTCCTCCTAAAAATCTGATTTCTCACACAACTACACCCACTTCATTAGTTTATGTCTTTTGGTTAATATAGGCTTAGATTTTAGATTTACCATATTCAATATGGTAGATTTGAGATCTAAAGCCTTAGAATAATCTCTAGGGTTTTGTGAGTTGATTTCGAATGGATTTAATCTCTGAGAGAAGACCTTATGGTCTAATCTCTTTTATTTTGATGGTTTTTATCAACGTGGGTGGATTTGGCTTCCCTCTCTGATTAATGAGAGATCTAGGCTAGATCTGTACCCTAAATGATTAGGAGTTTGTTCTTCAACATATTTCAAGTGATCTCAATTCATATTACATGGTCACTCTTTGTTTGGATGGTTTTATAATGGTGAATTTCAACAAAAGGTATTTTCTTCAGTTTTATCAAATTTGATTGAGATTTCTACTACATTTTCTATTTCATGAAAACCTCCAAATGGCTTTGGTATTAGTTAGCTAGGGTTTTGGATTGAAAGACTTTTAATTGAGTTTTTTAAAGCTTTAACCTTAAGTTGATTTTCCAAAGTTTGGCTTTAAACTTAGTTTTGTTGAGTTTCTTTTAATTTTTCATGAAACCCTAGAAATGGTATATTCATATAGAGAGTCCAAAACCAATTGGACCACTCATATGAAGAACCCATGCATATCCTTGTGTTTTTCATAATTACTTTTATTTGATTTTCATTTGCAAGCAACCATTTAAAACATGAACGACATTTGGCAACCACCTTGTGTGGATAAATAGGGGTGCCTAATACCTTCTCCTATTCATAACCTAATCTCCTTATCCAATCTCTAGATTTAACCATAAAGTAGAGCTACTTTTTGGCTCTATGTTCATTTTTCATGATCACTTTGGTGTCCATTCACACCTTAAATTGAATGGTGGCGACTCTAATCTTTTTGTAAACCCCGTGTGATGATAAGGAAGTCAGTTAGCTAATTTTCCATGTCTCACAGAGGAGTTCATCAATTCTATAATGCCAAGTCCTGAAATAGTAGCCCCATTATTAGAGGACGAGGTCTTGAGTGAAACTATATCTGAGTACAGCCCACCAGATAAGGAAGCTGCTGGGCAGTTAATTGTGGCTCTGGAGTCACCCGATGGCGAGTTCATAATCCCATTGAAGATGCTAAAGCCAAATTTGATCATAGATGTTGATGTCGATTTAGTGGATGGGGAAGTACAGAGGCCTGAAATGCATACGAATTCATGCAGGGAGGTGGAAGACCCAGATGGAGGAATCCTGGATAAAATAATGGTGATGAGTAAAGCATTGGGCTTATCATTTGAGGGATTTGAGATGGAGGTGATGGCTTTATTCACAACTATAGAGGCACAACATGCGAAGGAGTCAGAGGGAAATAAGAAGATGGCTAGATAGCTGTAGAGATTGACATGGTCTGTGAACGACCCTATAAAATCAGCCAATTCTTGGAACAGCCACAGGAAGAGTGCAAAGAGGGGTCTGGAAATTCATAATGAAGGTTAAAATTTTGTCGTGGAATGTCAGAGCCCTAAATGCAAGGGACAAAAGGGACTCTATGAAAACACTCCTAAGAATTTGGAAACCTGACATTGTAATTCTTCAAAAATCGAAACTGGAAGTAGTAGATAAAAAAATCATTAGAGATATCAAGGATTGCAGAAATCTGAAGTGGGTTTGTTTGCCATCTAAAGGGAGGTCGAGGGGAGTCATCCTAGCTTGGAAAGAGTTCTCATTCCAGCTTAAGCAAGCTTGGATTAAGGATTACTCTGTTTCAGCTGAACTTCTGCATCTCACCTCTTCTAAATCCCTTTTAATTAGTGGAGTCTATGGTCTAAATGTGGACTCCCTATCATTAAAATTGTGGGAAGAGTTGGAAGAAGTGAGACAAGGAGTTCAGATTCCATGGTGTGTAGGGGGGATTTTAATGTAATTCGGTTTCCATCTGAAAGGAAAAGGTGCTGCCATTTGTCATCTACAATGCTAAAGTTCTCAGAATTCATCCACAAGTTTGCTTTGTTAGATATACCCATAAAAGGCTCAAAGTTCACTTGGTCCAATAACCATTCAGCATCAAAGTTGGACAGAATTTTAGTATCGCTAGATTTGGAATCCTGTTTTCCGAATATGGAGGTAGAAGCCTTGACAAGACCTGTTTCAGATCACACGCCGTTGCTGTTAAGATGTGAAGACTTTAGGTAGAAGGCTGCCCCATTCCGTTTTGAGAATATGTGGCTCGAAGACCCAGAGTTCATCAAGAAGGTGGAGTTGTGGTGGGAAGAGATGAAGGTTGTAGGGAAACCCAGCTATGTCCTTTGTCATAAGCTTAGGTTGCTAAAAACCAAAATAAAGAAGTGGAATAGTGAGGAATTCGGGAAGATTGATGAACACTTGTCGAATACTTTAGATAAAATCAAGGAGATTGATGATAAAGCAGAAGATGAGAAACTCAGTTCGAGGGAGTGGGTTAAGGAGGGAGAATCTGAAATCTAAATTTAGGAAATGGTCCTACTTGGAAGAAGTGAGTTGGCGCCAAAAGTCTAGAGCTCTTTGGTTAAAAGCAGGGGATAAGAATACTAAGTTCTTTCATAGAGTGGCTAAGGCAAGGGGGTCGGGTTAACTCTTTAAACAAGGTGGAGATTGAGGGTAAGATATTTGAAGGTGAGGAAAACATTAAAAAGAATATTTCGGACTTCTATGCCATGCATGTTAGAGAAGAAGAACAATGCAGACCACTTCTTAATGGGTTGGGGTTTGAGACAATATCTCTCGAGTAAAGAGACGACATGGAAAAGTCCTTCTCGGAGGAGGAAATTAAAGGGGTGGTAGACCAACTAAATGGAGAAAAGGCGCCGGGCCTGGATGGATTCTCATTAGCCTTCTTCAAATCTTGTTGGCATATTATAAAAGACGACCTGAAGGCAACTATGGAAGAATTCCACAACAATTGCAGCTTTGAGAAAAGTATTAATGCAACCTTCATTGTGTTAATTCCTAAGAAGGAGGGTTCAATCAAGGTTCAAGATTTCAAACCAATTAGTCTAGTTGGAAGTGTATACAAGATACTAGCTAAGCTCCTTGCCAATAGATTAAAGCTGGTGATCAATCCATTGATTTCACAAGCTCAAGGTGCATTTGTGGGTGGGAGACAATTGCATGATGGTATTCTTGTGGCAAGTGAATGTATTGACTCATGCAAAAGGAGAAAGATGGACATGGTAATGTGCAAATTGGACATTCAAAAAGTTTATGATAACGTAAATTGGGAATTTTTACTATACTTATTAAGGCAAATGGGATTTGGGGAACAATGGAGGAGATGGATACAATTTTGCATATCAACAGTGCACATTTCCATGTTGATTAACAGTTCAGCAACACATTTTTTTAACTCTTACAAAGGCCTTCGACAGGGAGACCCCCTATCACCTCTACTATTCACATTGGTAATGGAGTCTTTTAGTAGAAAGATGGCTAAAGCAACAGAAATGAGCAGATTGGAGGGAGTGACTTTTGGCGAAAATATTTCTATAAATCATCTTCTTTTTGCAGATGACATATTGACTTTTTGTGAAGCCATAGTTCAGCAAATTATGTGGCTAAAAGGTATCCTATATTGTTTACAAGCATGTTTAGGATTGAATGTTAGCTTGGGTAAGAGCAAAATGTTCAGTATGAAAGATGTGGAAAATATATCTCAGCAAAGTAGTCTCATGGGCTACAAAATTAGTTCACTTCCCACAATTTATCTTGGAATACCCCTTGGTGCGGGGTTCAAGAAGGCTTCAGTTTGGAATCCGATTGTGGAAAGAATGGAGAAGAGACTTTCTTCATGGAAGGGTTGTGTCCTATCAAAAGGGGGGAAATTAACTTTAATTTTAAGTGTGTTAGTGAGCTTGCCTACATTTTACATGTCTATCTTGAAAATTCCAATCTCCATTGCTAAAAGATTGGAACAAATCCAAAGGAAGTTCCTTTGGGAAGGTCCAGAAGAGGAAGCTAAGTTTTACTTGGTAACGTGGGAATCTATTTGCAAAAAAAAAAGAGGAGGGGGTCTTGGGCTGAGGCCACTAAAGTTATTCAACAAAGCTTTAATGTAGAAGTGGATTTGGAGATATGGAATTGAAAAGGAGAATCTTTGGAGGAAGGTCATTCACTTGAAGTATGGCTCATCATTTGGGGGTTGGTTCCCGAGGCAATCAAAAAACACTTACGGGGTAAGTTTGTGGAAACCTATTGCAAAGATGAGCGCTTCAATTGCAAAAAATTGTAGATTTGTAGTTGGTGAGGGTTCTAAAGTTCGGTTTTGGTCGAACATTTGGTGTGGAAACCGGAGCTTAATGGATAAGTTTCCCACTCTTTTTAATATATGTAGGGACAAAGAAGCTACCGTCAAGGACTACTTGGTTAGCACCGGGACTGATATAGTGTGGAACATTACTCTAAGGAGAAATCTCGTAGACTGAGAGGTTTGTAACTATGAAGATTTACTTATTGAAAGAACTTTACAGTACTAAGCTGAATCAAGCGGAAGACGTGTGTTTGTGGATAAAAGGAGAAAATGGAAGATTCTATGTTAAATCAGCGTTTGAAGCTTTGAATTCTACTGGACTTAGGTTTATGGAAAGCAAGTTGATTTGGGTTAAGGCTGTTCCAAGCAAAGTGGCTTTCTTCATGTGGGTTGCTTCCTTGGACAAGATCCTAACAATAAATCACTTGAAAAGTAGGGGATGGCAGCTTCCGAACCGTTGTATAATGTGTAAACTTGACGAAGAATCGGTGGAGCACCTTTTAGTCCATTGCAAGGTTGCAAGCAATATGTGGAATAGAGTTATAACCAGCTTTGATCTGAAATGGGTTCAGGTAGAAAAATTTGACAAAGTGTTGCAGACATGGGGGAAGAAGTTTGGGAAGTCTAGGAAGGTCTCGATGTGGAACTTGATCCCAGCGGCAATTTCCTTGGTGATTTAGAATGAAAGGAATAATAGAATTTTCAAAAACCTTGAGAAGAATGTGGAATTCTTGGAGAAGAAAGTCCTAATACTGATCTATAATTGGTTAGAATCAGAAAAGTTGATGGTCACTGTGTCCTTGGAAGAGTTTTTACATGCGATAGGTTCCCAGATTAGTGAGGGAGGGGTGTGCTTTGTTTCTAATTTCCCTGTTCTTAGTCTTAGATACACAGATTATGTACCTACAAAAAAAATGTCTTTCTCTATCTAAGTTCATAATATATATATATATATATATATCATCTGGATTACTGATAAAAAAACACATGTCAAGCATGTGTATCTGTCCTACCATGATTGTGCCATATGGTGCTTTTCAGTTAATCCAACATCAAAAGCTTATAACTTGATCATTTAATTTCGATTGTGAAGCAATGTTTGTCATTTCGCTCCATTTTCCAAACTTTATCTAATGGACCTAAAATTTGTAAGAAATGAGACTTTTGAAATTGCATTTTCCTTTAGACTTCATTTAGCTTAGTTTTATGGTTTTGGTGTATACAAATTCCCTGCACTTTTTGGACGCAAAATTAGGGTGGCTACGGTACGCCTTTGCCCCTTGCCCTTGCTTTCAATCAAAAGTTTCTCTTCTTAAATCTATCATTCTCCTTCCTGATTTCAAGGTTCTATTACCCTTACCCACAAGCCTTTTATCTTAAAAAATTCTTATCGCTATCTTACTTCCTTTGATTATAGGTCAAGAAAGTTGTAGTAGTGTCATTTGTTTCTAGAATCTCCTTCGCTTAAGTAATGTCATAATTAAATGTTTATAAAAAAAAGGTAGAGACGTTAGAAGCATTAGTTCTTTATGTTCTTCGTCAAACTTCACAAAATCCTCAATAGATAACTAATGATCTAATTGTACATATTGATGTGCAGTACCATGTTTAACCTTTTGCTATCTGAAGCGCATACAACTTGATCTCAAGATATGGTTTGTCTGTCAAAGATTAGGCATATATTGGCTCTCCAACTATGCACAGATGCTTGCAATAGACCCTTCATTCATGACATGGTACTAGACTTTGTAAAGCACAATGTAACGGTACTCGCCATCCTCATATCAAGTTCTTTGCGTTCATCATCACTCATCTTCTTTGGTTTAATTTCCTGTTCTTAGCAATTGAAGCATTCACTGCCATCACAACACTATTAACTCAGTTTGATACTAGTTGGATATTTATGCCAACGATATAAAAGCAAAATAAAGATCAGAGAACTTTGCACATAGATTTTATGTGCTTTGACATATATCTAATTCTCTTATAAAGAAATATTGATCTTTATTTATACTATATGATAAAATGTATTTCTTTAGTTACCCCTCTAGCTTTACACTTTCCATCATTTCACTTAATTGAGAGTGATCAGCATGCCTATTAACACCATGCAATAGAGGAAAAAGGAAAAGTAAAAGAAAACAAAAGAGAGAGAAAAAGCAAAACCTAGAATTTATAAAATACACAACATTACATTTTGATCATAGGAATTAAAATATTGGAATTGGAATTTGCAAGTGTGAATTTCAATTATTGTCTATACTATATATAACACGAGGCACCCCCTTGGTAATCACACCAAGTAAAATGTGAGACTATCCAAAACAACCCTTATACGTTATTGTGAAGATTTGTTAATAAAAAGGGTACAATAGTTAAAACTACCTCAATTTCTTTAAAAACTTAATAATCATTTGCAAAACCATTTCCTCTCTCGTTTACCTCTTTATTCACACATGCAGTATTGCATGTGCACCTGGCTAGTGCTAGTAATGGCATGTGCAATATTGCGTGTCTACAAACCAAAAATGATTAAGTAGATGTGCACATAGAATAAGTTGTAGGATAGGATGTCAGTTGTTGGTAAAAGACATTAAATTCTTCACGTTTCAAAGGATATTATGATACATAAATAAATAAATTTCGTTGACTACAAAAACCATAGAATTTTCAGAAATTGTTTTAAACCTCCCAAGGAAGAGGTTCATCTTATTTTTGAGGAAACCATATCTAAAATCTTTTCAAATGAATAAAATCTGGAGGAATGTCCAACAACCAAGTAATTATATCATATGTGGAGGATTTTACTTAGCTATATAAGCCATTTCATAGCTAGTCATGTATCATGTTTGAATCTGTGTACTACATTTATCTTGTGTCATACCTTTTGGCTTTAGGTGTAGGCTCAAATCTGTGTTTTGTTTTTGAATATAAATGAAACTCCTACTTATACTTCCTTAAAAAAAAAATTTCGTTGACCTAATTTTATTAATTATTAAAATTAATAAAAGAAAATTATCGGAACCCACCGGCCGTGTACCGACCGTTTGAGAAAGGACCTTAAATACGGTCTATAATGAGCAGGCAGTGTTTAGGAACCCTATATTTATAGTTCGTTATTCTCCTCTTTATTCCGTATCCCTAGTTCGCTTCGTTTCAGAGCTCTTCACGTCTCTTTCCGTTCTCGATCAATCCGTTCTAGGGTTTTCGTTTTTTCCAATTTATTCTTTCTTTTGTTTCTTCTCGATCTGAATGTTCGTGTCTCTCTTCGCCATTCTCTCGTTATCCTCTGTATAACCTTCGATTTCTCCTGTAATTATCTTTGCTTATAGTTTTTAATTCATTCGGTGATCTAGTTCTCCTCTTTAAATCAGATCTGCAACTTTTGTTGCTCTGGTTTTCTAAGATTTATTTGCGTCAACGATGCCGCCTCCGAGCAAATCAAACATGCATTCGGAACAAAACCCTAGGTCGAGCCGCGGAGCGAAGGATGGGGACGAAGACGAAACGCCTTCGCACAACCTCTGGGTTGGCAATCTCGCGAGCGATATCAGCGATGAGGATTTGATGGATGTTTTCGCCAAGTACGGTGCTCTTGACAGCGTGACCACATATTCGTCCAGAAGTTATGCGTTCGTGTACTTTAAGCGCCTCGAAGATGCGAAAGCCGCGAAGGACGCCCTCCAGGGCACTGTCATCCGTGGCAACCCGATTAAGATCGAGTTTGCTCGACCGGTTCGTTCTACCCTTTCAAGCGTTACATTAGGTTTTCCTGAGTGTAATATATGTGACTGGTTTATTATTAATTTGAAATCGAGGTTTTGTAATTTTTGTATGATGACAATGTTAGATCGCCGTACAGAAATTTTGAGAAGTGTTAAAACTGTGTTTTTGTTTACATAATAGGAGCAAACGTTTCCCTTAGTACGATAGTATAAGCCGATCTGTAAACCCGTCCAACAATGCCCTCATTACTGTCAGATTTTGATTTAGGGCGTTTCTCACTTAGGGTGAAAGCTTTTTAGATAATAAAGAAACATTTGAAGTAGGAAACAAAGATTAAAGAAATAGATAACGTTGGACACAGGTGCGAGACTAACTTCTGCAGCAGATGCTAGGATAGAAGTGGTGACTTAAATAAATTGTAGTTTCTGAAAAGTTACGCTGGAATTCCATTTGTTAAAAGTTCAATCTGCTGTTGAAAATATTATGTTGTACGCGATGGTACTTGATATCTCATCTCAAGCTGGGGGTCCTCAATGAGTGTGCACGCTAATTGGCAAATAATATGTGGTGATACCACTGTTTCGCCACACATTTGTGGGAATGTATATTTTACACATTATTATTTTAATTCAATGATTTGAGATTGTCCTCTCAACCAACAAAAAAAAGATGGTGATTGAGAATTTTCATTTTTTAGGATCATTTTGTTGGTCAGTAAAATGGAAGAACTTTCTGAATGCTTGAAACATTTGATCATTTAATTGTTCCAATTACCAATTAATCAACTGAACTTGTGATGAATTTCTGAAGAAATCATGCACTACGAATCAGAATATTCATGCGTTATCATTACAACATTTGAAGACTTCTAATAGCACGCTATCAAGAAAAATTAATTTGCTGAAAGCCAATGCTTAAGCACATTACTAACGAGGGAAACATATTTACTTAGTTTAATTTTTTTTATAATTTATTGTGCAACCAACACATGACCTGGCTACATAGGTGAAAAACCAAATTTGGGCAGAAAAAAAAAAGGATTAAACTCTATCATCGAAATGATCTAATAAATTGCATTATGCCTCTTGGGCTTGAAGTTTAGAAAAATAATGGCAAAATCTTGTTAATTATTTTTTGCTTGCAAAGAAGGGACATCAAGAAAGTTGAACACAGATGCCAAATATCTGACAATTAAGCTAAATTAAGACACTTAAGCAAATGAGAGGGTCAACTCAGATTCCAAATATCTGACAATTAAGACTGAATGGGTGGCCTCAAAGTGCAACTATGGGAGTTCAAGTAGTGTAGGTGGCTAAGTCCTCAATATGAAAAAGAATATTCTAGAAGCAGACAATTAACATAGGGCCATGAGAAAAAAAAAACCTGTTATAAATTTCTTTCTTCATTGAAGGCAGAGAAATCAAGGACAGTGTTGTTGAGTTTGTTTTAAAGTTGCCTCCAGTCATGAATGATTGGGGATTCCCTCTCAATCAATAATATGATTGACTGAAACAGATAAGTTATGTCATACTGAAGAAGTTAATGTATTTTTACTGAAATTCGGGGATTCAAAAATATAAACATAGACTGGAGAGCAAGTTGAGGCAGTTCAACTTATGTTTGTAGTGTTAGGAGTTGTTTTGTGGCTAATAGAGTGGGAAAAGTTGCAACGCGTATTTTTTTTTTTTTTGGTTTTTGATCAGGAAGTTGCAACGAATGTTCGATTAGATACAATTGTTTTCTCATTTTTATTAGAAGCAGTTGGTTTATAGGTTTTCCTCACATTCAAATTGGAACCATTGAACAAAAGGAATCTTGATTCATGATGCTCAGTAATAGCATGCTGTCAATATGGTTAAACTTACTTGAAAGAATAATAGGACAATCATGTTATGCAATGTGAAACTTCTTATGGTTCTTATGTTTGATCTGGAACTGGTGGTAATTGATTGGAGAGGTTGAGAGGTTGCTCGCTTTTTGTTTTTTTCTCTAATGGTGGATCCACTTATTATCAATTTTTTAATGATAAATCAGATCAGGAATTTGCCGTTTCCTGAAAATTTGAATGGTTAAGCAAAGTGTTTCATCGCCTTAAGAATGATGGTGACCAAAGGATGAGGGGCAGGGCTTGTATTATCCCTTTTACAACTTGGGCCCCCCACTGCCTTTTCTTAGAACATCTTTTGGTACTGATGATCACTTATATTTGTATTCTCTACAGGCATAGCGATAGGCAGGTTAAAATGGCATTTCACAATGGCCTGATCCTATGGGAGCTCCCCTGCTACAGGACAAAGGAGACTGACATCAGGTTTGGGTTTTTCCAAAACCTGCACCAAACATACCCTGTCGGGCATGAAGTGTGATTATTTACATCTATGTTACATGGACTTAGGTGTGGGTATTAGGTGAAATTGTGTATCTAGATGTTATGCTTCATCTAATCCCTATATCATAGGACTTGGGAACTCAGCCAAATATACTATATATTTTGAATGTATTTATGTTGAGCAGTAAAAACAATATTTGGTAGTATCTGTACACGGTTTCAATGTCTAAACATTTAGAAGTTGATAATTAAGTAGTACTGAGTTGGTTGAACCAATGGTATTTTTAGTGATTCCATGCCATCTCTTGGATGTTCCACAGCAGTGTAGTGTGCTGCTGAAATTCCGTTCTAGAAATCCCTTGTGAGAAACTTTGTACAGGGTGTTTCTCTCTATTACAAATTGAGTGAAATTTCCTACGAAACAGGGAAACATAGCGAAATTTCAAGCACAACGGGACAAAACACATTTTTTTTAAAATATTTTTTTGCCATTTAAATAGGAGAGACACTTGAAATTTTGCCCAAATCCAAAAAAAAAAAAAAACCCAATTTTCACATTTAAAAATTTCACGTGAATCACGGCGTGCCTTTGAAATTTTGTTTCAATCACTGGGAGAAACGCTCGGCAAAACCAAAATGTAAAACCATATTTCACAAAGAGTGCTCTTGAAGATTGTCCACTTATTACATATGGCTAGATATTTCTAGTGGGTTTGAAGTCTTGTTCTTTCTTTCGCATAAATTGGCGAATGAGCTAGATGATGGCTTGGCTAAAGGGGAGTTTATTGGAGAAGTTATACTTGGGTGGTGTTCCTTGAGGATGTGCTGGTGGGGTATTGATGTTATATTCATACGACAGCGATTGCAGATATTGTTCTGTTTTGTACTTTTGCTTTGTCTTTGCACTCGTAAAATTTGAATTTATATATTCTCCCCTCGTATAAAATTTTTTTAATCAGGAAAAATAGAAAAATTAAGTATATAGTGAAGGTAAAGGTTAAAAAATTCTAGAATAGAGTGAAAATATGTTAAAAGAAAATCTGGAAAGAGTTGTGAAGGATCCGAAGCGGGGTATAGATGTTATATTCACAGGACAGTGAATGCAGGTCTTGTTCAATTTTGTACTTTTTCTTTGTCTTTGCCCTCCCGCCATTGTGATTTTCTATATTCTCCCCACTTAATAAAATTTTGTTATCTATGAAAAATAGAAAATTTAAATGTAGAAGGTAAAGCTTTCATATTTCTAGAATAGAGTGAAAATATGTTAAAAGAAAATCTGGATGCAGTTGCGAAGGATCCGACATGGATGCCATATTCATGTCATACCTACTAATGTAGGTGCTATTGAGTAAAATAATCTTTACCCAAAAAAAGAAAAAAAGAGTGAGTAAAAGAATGCTCAAATCTTACTGAGAGTTAGCATAGATTCGCATATATATTTTTCTGATGAATTAGATTCACATATATTTTGCATTAAAAAAAAACAATATATAATCTATATGTTGAGGTGGGGTTGCCCTACATGGTCTTATCCAATCTTCTAGGCGGGAGTAGGCTTGGACCTTGGAGTAGGATGGGCCAAGTTTGGTATGGATTTGCCACCATCATGTGGTTACATATGACAAATTTTCCTGAAATCTCGGTGATTCGCCTTCCAAAATGAAAAATAGTCGGCTTTTAGGAGGTATTTATGTGGTATAACAATTTCAATTTTTTCTTTTGCTGGATAATATGGAGTTGTCAAAGATTCCCCTCTGTTGATCCTTGATGTAGAACATTTAATGCCCTGCATTTCAAGAGTTTTTGCGTTGATTGTAATTTCACAATTTTAATATGTAATCAGTTAATCCATTATTAAGTTATATATGCTCAAGTCTGATGGTTGGAGTATTTTTTTCACTTTTCATGATACTATGAATGTACTTGTTAATATGATACCATAAACTTTTTTATTTTCTTTAAGAGAAAAATTGAGCTTCATTTTTCAACAGTTCTGCGATATTGGTATTGCCCTAGGCCTCCTTTATGGATCTTTGTGAGGAAATTGATGTGAGTGAAAACTAGATTTTCTTTGCAGTGTATTCTTATCATTTGATTGATGCTTGGTTGTTAGATTTCTCTGATCATTTGATACAGTTGGTCCATTTTATTCCAGTCTAAAACAATATTTGGACTACATTATGGAAGAAAACATTAAAAGTTGTGTGAGCACTTACTGGCATCTATGTGTTGTCTGTGTCTGTTTGACGAAGAGACAATTGCCTTTTGTTGATCCTTCTATGGGTAGTTCTAAACTGATTTTTCATCTTTTATGACCTTTTTATTGTTACCATCAGTTTTTGGCTGTTGTGAACTGCTAAATCCTTCATGTGTGAATTTGGAGCAGACAAGCCATTCTGTTAATATTGATTGCTCATATAATCATTCTCTTAATTAAATGACCATAAAAAACATAGTGTTTTGGTGATATTGTGTTGCACTTCTAAAAATCAAACTACATGTTTTCTGTTAGTAATTTTTGGATCTGATTTTCATGCTTTCAATAGGTTTTCTATGTTTTTTATGTTGATAGTTTTGGTTAGACTGTGGGGATGTGGAAGTAAAAGGGCTAGGATGGGATGCATGATGCTTTGCAATTCTAATGAAATCATGTGCATGAGTCAGTTTGTGTAAGTGTCCAGGTGTGAAATTTGGTGAACCTCCATATTGGGAGGAAGGGACTCGGTACTTTAGTAGTTAAATTTGATCAATTTTTTACCATCTTAAAGTACCTGAACATTAATTATATGTAGAGGCTTGGGTGTTTATCTAAACAACAAGCACTGTTTGAAGTGGGCCAGGTGATGCTCAGCGATCCAGCCTGCATTAGGCTGTAGCCTGCCCAAGATTCTTTCAAGGACCTTTTGGGTGCAAGCCTATGATTTGATAATGGGGTTGAGCCAAGCTTGATTAGCTCTATCAAATTAAATGGGTTTGACACGTCCAACTTGCAAACAATATTTGTCATTTAGAACCGCAAAACAGTAACCATATTTCTCCATTGCAATTTTTTTTAATAACAAAATGATTTTATGAGTGAGAAAGATCGAGTGTGATGCGTGACTTTTAAACTTCATTCAGTTAATCATGGTTTAGAATTTTGAAATTGAAGAGAAGCATCATATTGAAAACCCTAATTGGATTTGAAGCTTTTTTGATATAACATCAAGTGATTTGAAAAGAAATTTTTTCATGCTTGAAAACCCATAAATTGTTGGGAAGAAGTAGAAGTTGGAAGAACCTTTTGCTTTCTTGATTTAAGAAAGAAGATACACATACACACTAGGTATATCAATCTATAGGTTTAAAGATACATGTGTGCACACGCACACACATGTGCCTATTTTTTCTGTGATCAGGCCGTGATGAAGGCCCCAACATGGCCCGAAATATGAATGGGCTTAAAACTTATGTCAGGCTCGCTCCCAGTCGCAGCCCCGTCCCCAGCCTGAAAAGCTACTGCACTGAGCAGTCAATGGGCTGGCCTATGCCTATGCCCAATTTGGGTCTTTCCAACATTGATATGGTGAGAAAGGTGAAGGGTGAAGGGTCTGCGTTGCTTTCAATCTAAACATCACTAGCATTACCTGTACAAGTAACTTTTTCTTTTGATTGAAACAGCTCATATATCTTTCTTATTGACTAGAATTACAAACATGAATTGTGAATTGTTTTGTTTGCCATATATATATATTTTGGGTAATGTGGGAACCTACCCTAGGCAAGGCCTCTATTGGACCCACCCTAGGAAAGTAAACCCCTAGATACATGAATCCACCCACAAGGCCCATCTATATTTAGTTACAGAGCACCGGCAGGAGGTTTTGTATCCAAGATGTCTGGGTTTACAGTTCATACCAAGGTTTTTCCCTTACCAACTGGGCAACCCTAGTGGGTTAAAGACATTTAGATTGTACTTTTTTTTTTCCTTTGCAATTGATGTCTGTTTATTATAATTTAGTGCGCTTTATCCCGAAAGAAAAATATTAAAGTGATCAAATAATTTTCTCTTGGGGAAAATGTCCGAGGATTTATTTAGTAGGAAAGCCTCGAAGACTAGTAGCTTTTTGGTCTTAAAATGAACTTGTTATACGAATTATGCATTAGTCCAACCATCTCAAACCACTAGTAGTTTAGCCATTTGGGTACTTCTGGAAGGCTAAGATAAGTTTAAATTACTTGCATTACCACCCAGATGCCAACTTTTTCTTCACTATTGGTTTTATTTTTGGCTGTCTTAGCGCTGGCCTGACATTGATGATTGTATTGTTAAAGATTGATTTGTGATTTTCAGAATATTGATAGACTGGAATTTAGAAATTTGTAATTCTTTCTGTGCTGAATTATTGATGAACATGGTAGGTATTCTTAGTTTGATGTTTAGCTTATGCGTTATTCTATATGTGGTTTTCCTTATTGAGAAGTTTGGATTTATTGTGGATTTCTAAACTTTATTTAATTGTGAGCACTTTGATCCATTTTAGATAGACTTCTTTTTCCTTAGATTTTTTATTTTGAGTTTAGAATAGCTAGGGGTTATGGTTCATTGAGGATTTTGGCTATCATCTCCCAAGGATCTGGGTTTTGGTTTTGGAGATTTTTGCATGCTCTCTGTAATGAGAAGGGCTATTGTTCAATTCAGATTTTTGAACTCACCTTGTGTTAAGGTTATAATTTTGGTTTACAGACCATATGCTGATGAGCAACGGAAGCCTGGGAGAAGATGACTTGTTGATAGGCATTAAAGCATATAAGCAACCTATTTAAAACATCTAAAAGCCAACTAATACAGGATGATAAAGCCATAATATCCATGGCTATAAGCTGTCAAATACTATATAGTCAACCATTTAATGTAAAATTTTATTTGAGATTTAATGTAATGCTATAGGTTTTAAATCTCCTTTGAATGTCCTAACTTCCAATTTTTATATTAATACATGAATGTTAAAGAGTTGAATAATTGAAATTTCTGTAAGTTCACATGGTTTACTAGCTTAGTTCTGAATGTAATTTATGCTGATATCTATTATCATTCTGATGGCTTGTAAAAGATTTTTTTTATTTTAGTTAATAATCTGAAAGAAATTGGTCATTGATATTTTTCCATATATCTTGTCTGGATTGCATAGATACTCTGCTACTGAGGCTCTTAAAATTAGAGTTCTAGTTATCCACATTTTATTTTTATGGAATCATGTTTTTTAATGAAATAGAATATTGATCAATAACTTGAAATAAAGTGAACAGTTGGTAATTGATAGTTCACAAATTTCAAAGGACTGTTAAGCTCCATATTCCGAATCGGTATATCAAATCTTGTTATGCTCCTAAAGGGGAAAAAGGGTAATTTAGTAGAATTTTCCAAAACTTTTAGACAGTGAGTTCTTTGTTACATATAACACTCTCTTGAATTAAAATTAGGGGAATCGGTGTTTTTTACTGGGGCATGAAATAAACTTACCATGATGTGTAGATAAAATTTGGTTTAAGTTCCCATGTATTTGAATTGCTCATATAGATCATTTTTGGTTAATTAATTGTTCTCTTTGTTAGAATGGTTTTATGTGGATCTCGTATGTCGTTGCCCATAAACATTTGAGTCCCTTAGATATTTAGGTCTTAATAATTTCAAAATTTTAGAATTGGAACAAAATCCTATTGAAAGATCTTTCAAGGAGGGGGTAAGAGCAAAGAGAACATAGATGGAATCAGTTAGAAAGCATCCGGATACTTATATTCTGATTTAAGGTAATGTATTTTGACAGGTTCGGAGGGAGCAACAGGATTCATGCTTGCTGACCCTTACTAGTTGGGATAATGCATTTGGCTATTGGTTCATATGGATTTGTTGGTAGAATTAGGCCTTCTTGATGGATGACCTGATGACTTCTAATGGGTGGTAAAATTTGGTCCAAGGGCAAATATCAAACTCTGTGTAGGTGGGGTTAGATATTTAACTTTACCAAATGGCAAGCCTTAATTCGATTATTTATGTGAAAGTTCTGCAGGGTTTTGAATTTTTCCCCTTATAGTTTGGTTATTCTAATTTGTAGACTTGATTTTTCTTTCATGACCCAAGGCACATCAAATACATGCATTAATGTTAAGTTGATATCCCCTATGATTAGAACATGGATGTAAAATAACTATGTTGATACTAAGTGAAATGTTCATCCATGTAAGATCCGTTCTTTTTGATTGATGTGATGTGCCTGATGATTAATTTGCTTCTTATCTTTCAAATATGATGTTATGGATGTTTGTTGCTCATGCTGATTTAGGAACAGGGCTTTGAAATTGCAATAGTATGTTATTTGCTTTATTGTTCTTATTCATTATTCTTTTGCAGGCTAAGCCTGGCAAACACTTGTGGGTAGGTGGAATTGGTCCATCTATTGCAAAGGAGCAGCTGGAAGATGAGTTTCTGAAATTTGGAAAAATTGAGGACTTCAAATTTCTTCCAGATCGTAATTCCGCTCTTGTTGACTATTATAGATTAGAAGACGCTGCAGCAGCATTGAAAAATATGAATGGGAAGCGTCTAGGTGGTGAACAAATTCGTGTTGATTATCTGAGATCTCAACCTTTAAGAAGAGTAAGTAAATTATTCAAGAGTTTGGAATTTTTTTAAAGCTTCTATAGATTTAGATGCAATAAATAAATCTAGTTGTTATCAGGTAGACAAGATTCTGGTCTGCAATGTGAAGTGGAAACTACAATTCTTTCGTGTGTTTTGGTGGCCGCTAGCCACCACATAGTAATTAGTATCATTTTTAATGTGTTATATCCTCAGTTGAAATGATTCTGGCCATCAATCATTTGAATGACATCTCAATGCTTTTGGCCATTTTCAAACTTTTTATCCTAAAAATAGAGATGTTAGAGATGCAAGGTTTAACAATCTGCTATATTGATCTTGGTATGATAATTTAGTCTTGAAGCATTGTCAGTCTGTTTTATTCTTGTTTGCAATATGAAACTTTTTACAATAAAGCCAACTTTAGATCTTGGATTTTTGTCAGGTTGAGAACTGTTATTGTTTTATTAGTTGGTGTATGTTTTATTAATGTGTAGTCGGTTGACTCGGTTCCAATATTTAGATCATGGTGAAGCATGTGATAGATGTAGTTTTCCTTATCCCGTATCCCTTATCCCTTATCTTACCATTTTTGGCTTTGCCTTACTTCTTCAATTGTGTCAGCAAGAAAATTGGTCTGACTTCCATGAATCGAGGGATGGACATTTAAACAATAGGAGGGGCATGGGAACTGGAGAACCGCTATGGATGCCACCAGACTCGGCAAGAAATTTCCCTGAGGCATCACAATTTGGGCTTAAAAGGCATATGGTAAATTCTCGTGCCAACTTCTTGTTTCACAAAAATTGAATGTAACTTGTTTTCTTAGTTTTTCCCCATGTGTGAAAGACATTATGTGAAGCAGGTGGCTGCATCATGTATGTGCAGCTTGCTAGTATGTACTATATCCATGTGGGTGTCCAATCACTTGTTGGGTATGATCCTCTGAAGAATTTGAGGTCTGTGAATTTTTTTGGACATCTTTGTGGTACAGGTGGTCTTTTGCATTCAATATAGCCAGTGCAGCTTACTGAATCTGATATTTTCTTCACATTCGAAAGGAATTTGTCGTAGATACATTTTTCAACCGGGTTTAACTATCTGACATTATCCTTGTTTCAATGTTGCTACAGCCACCTCAACCGGTTGGAGGGCGAAGAGGAGAAGGACAACCAAGTAATATTTTGTGGATAGGATATCCTCCATCAGTTCAGATTGATGAGCAGATGCTTCATAATGCAATGATCCTGTTTGGTGAAATAGAAAGAATCAAGAGTTTTCCGTCACGGCATTATTCATTTGTAGAGTTCAGAAGCATTGATGAAGCTCGGCGAGCCAAGGAAGGCCTGCAGGGACGTCTTTTTAATGATCCTAGAATACAGATATTGTTTTCAAGTAGTGAACTTGCCCCAGGGAAAGAGAGCCCAGTATTTTATCCAGGGATTAAAGGACCAAGACCCGAAATGTTCTTTAACGAACCTCCTTTTGGACTTGGACCTGTAGACTTCAGTCACAGTCGTCCAATGGCACCAAGCAACTTTACTGGACCTTTACCTCCCAATGCCATGGCTGGTAATATGATGATGAGGCCTTTTGGCCCTCAAGGTGTTTTTGATCCACTTATCTCGGCTGCAGAGTTGAATGATTTGGCTGGACGCAATAATTTCCCTGATGCTAATCTTAACAATCCAATGGGTCCAAATTGGAGAAGGTTGTCACCATCTGCACCTGGTATGGTTTCTTCGCCTTCATCAGGCATGCGACCACCGATCGGGTCGATGCCCAATACATGGGATGGATTTGACAACCAATTTCAGAGGGAATCTAAGCGATCAAGGATTGATGGCCCTTCAACAATTGATGATGCACCCTTTCCTCTGAGAAAGATGGATAATCAGGGGATCATGGGAGAACAACTATATGGGTATGGCCCACAACATGACAGAGGTGCTCCAGGTCCTTTTGCTGGTGCACATGGTCAGGGTCGCCACAGTCCAGGAGGTTCAAGGGTCTCAAGTGGGGGACCAACTGGTCAGGGTATTCCTGATAATGATTATTGTTGGCGTGGTGTTATTGCTAAAGGTGGAACTCCAGTTTGTCATGCTCGCTGTGTACCCATAGGAAAGGGGATCGAGGCTCAGCTGTAAGCAAACTTTTCTATTCATGCTATTGCATCTGTGATTTTGATTGTCTGTTACTTTACTGTGATGAAATACTGAAAATCTGTGTCTAGACACTTCGATGCATTTGATATACATATGTTTGGTTTGAAGTATAGCATCTGATGTGTCCAATCTAAAAGATATCTTAGGAGGAGATACTTTTCCAGTAGTCCTCACAGTATAATTATATATGGTCAACATTTTATGCAGAAGATTTTCTTGGTTCAACCTTTTTCTCTCTCTCCTCCCTGTTTATGTTGATGTTGACTTACTGTTTTGCAGTCCTCAAGTTGTAAATTGCTCAGCAAGAACAGGATTGGATATGCTAACGAAACACTATGCGGAGGCCAATGGTTTTGATATTGCATTCTTCTTGCCAGATAGTGAAGATGATTTTGCTTCATACACAGAGTTTCTTCGCTACTTAGGTGCAAAGAATCGTGCTGGTGTAGCAAAGTTTGAAGATGGAACCACACTATTTTTGGTGCCACCATCTGATTTTTTAACGAAGGTTTTGAATGTTTCGGGTCCTGAACGTCTGTATGGTGTTGTTCTCAAGTTGCCACAACATATCCCAAGTAGTGCATCTGTCCAGCAACAGCAACCACAGTACATTGATAGGCAGCAGCTGCCTTCTTTGCAAACTGATTATGGTTTAATTTCCCAGAAGGAGGATTCAGTTTACAATAGGGCAATGCATGAGGAGTCAATGCATCAAACCCAGAAACTGCTCTTGCCACCTTCTGATGAGTCCCACTCCCTGCAATCTGTTCCTCAAGATTATGCAAATAATCCTGCTGCACCACCCCAGGCTGGAGTGTCTCTGACACCTGAACTTATTGCTACCCTTGCTGCTTTAATACCAGGCAACATGCAGTCTTCTACTCCATCCAGTGGCCAATTATCATTAGGGTCTTCTTCTGTAAGGCCATCATTTCCTGCTTCTGTAACACCAGATAAAGTAACATCATCACTTGGATGGAGACAAGAACATCAAGGCATCGCTAGTAGTTCTCTCCAGCATTTAAGGGATGATCAAGCAGGTCATCCATCCCAACAATTGGGCCACCAAATGAATACTCAGGCACCAGTTTTATCCCAATTTCAGGCTTATACTGGTTTATCACATGCAGATCACTCTGCACAAACACCCCTCAGTGGTGTACAAATTCAAGACCCATCTTTCAACCTGTCACAGCATGGTTCATCTGCTAGACCATTGAATACCTTTGTAATGCCTTCCCAAAGTGGACAGTTTACAGTTCCACAGCAAGCCAACCAGCAATATCAACTTGAAAATTCTCAGAGTGCTCAGAATGGCTATGCAATGGTAACAACAAGTGATGCAACTGGATTATTGCATTCACCTGCTTTTCAGCAAAATAAGTCCCCTGTTACCTCATCTACTCAGGTTCAGGGGCTTCAGGGAGTGAATCTATCGCAATCTGGAACGCAATTAGGAGCTGATAAGTTGAATGCAGAGCTTCCAAATCAGGTACAACAACTGCAGACTGCTCTAGCCAGTGCTGGAGCCAGTGCTGGTCAGGGAACATCAGAAGGAGAGGTAGATAAGAACCAGCGCTATCAATCAACTCTGCAGTTTGCAGCTAGCCTTCTGCTTCAGATACAACAGCAGCAGCAGCAGCAGCAAACAAATGCACAAGCAATGCAAGGTGCTGGTAATCAGCAATAGAACTGCATTATACCAGGTAACTTTTCTCCCTGATATCTTTGTTTCTTAAGTTTATTTTCTAGAAGAAAGTCTGAATTTTTTTTTCAGAAGTGGGAAATTTACTTGAATTATTTGTGTGGCAAGGTTTTTTCTTATTTAAATTTTTTTTTTTAAACTTTTAATAGATGCTTGCAGATAAGATAACGTACTTATATTTGTTCTTATTTGTGTTCTGATGATTGCTCATGTAAATCTAATGGAGTGCCATGTCTAAGAGATTGCTCATGTTTTTTTATGTACCTTAGGTACCTGTAGAAGAGCTATGTATAAAAATAGATACTCAGATTAAAAAATTATAGAGCTACATTTCCTTTCATGGTTCCTTTGATTATTGTAACAATTGGTTGGGAATGTGGTTTTAAATACAATTTCAAGGAAAGTATCAAACCTTTGGAATAAGAAAACTTCTGTTGAGAGAAATTTTACTATTTCATGACATTCTCTATAAAAAATATTAAAAAAAAAAATTTTCAGGATAAATGAAATATCTATACAAAGAAAATTTTGTTAAATTGTGGGAAAAATTAACAATCATGGTTGTAGGTATCAGAGAGATGAATGATTAGATGTTGTTTTGTAGTGTTTGGAAGGGAAGAATATAGAATTTTGGCTGTATGTGCGAGAAGGGATAAGATGGACAGGTGGCTACAGAGGTATTATGGCATAGGCAAAGAAATAATACTGAACTATTATGGCATAAGAAAAAAACTAGTAGTACATATTGAAAAGAGAACAAGAAGTGACAATCGAATAAAATTTGTTGTGTTGGAATAAGCGAATCACAGTCCACCACTTCCCAGCGACTCTGTCAACCATCATATTGGTATATCTGAGTGGAAAAAATTTCATCTGCTAGTATGTATTCCCAACCTAACAGATTGCACAAGCTTCAAATAGAGTGACTGATGACCAGTAGCCATGATAGATGGCTGATCTACATTTCTTTTAATCTTGTCACAATGGTCAAAATCTCTGCTCTCACTTCATTCAATTTCCAAATGGAACGAGAAAGGCAAGCATAAAATATCCTGAAGAGTCCCTAAAAACACCTTACGTAAATAAATTCAGTCAAAACTAAGCTTCTTAAACCCTTTGTTGGGAACTGCCAGCTTACTAGACAAAAATCATTCTCCAAGTTCTAGAAGACAATTTACTTCCAAAATTTAGATCTCTTCTTGCATTTTCCAGACCCAATTGACTTCGAACTTCATGGTTGAGATAATTTTGGCAAGTAAACACTTATGGGGTATTTGAAGCAAGTCGTCATTTGGGTTTTAAAGATGATGGCTTACTGAGAAAGAAGTGAACTGTTGGAATATAATATAATCACCGTGTTTACTTGTAGTGTTATACAATTTTTGTGTATCATTATTGTAAAATATGGTAATTTCAATCCTCAAAATATTTAGTTGGATCCTTCCCCAAGTATTTACTGGAATTTCAAGGAAAAAGTCAATTTAGCTGACAAGATTGAACAAGTCTTTGACTTCTGATTTTGATCCATAGTTACAAGTTTTATTCATAGTAACTTGGTGATTGATCTATGACTTGCATGATTGCATCTACTTTCATCATGTCTTATGTGAAGCAAATGATTTGAATGTTAGGTCACAAGTACTCTTTGACTTTTTAACTAGTGATCATCCAAACCTGCTTGCTTTTGTGCATTCTGTTTATGTTGTGCTCTCATCCTCTCTAGAAAAACCGTTCAGAAAATAGTTCATTCAATATAATCAAACTCTAAAGTCATTTTATGGAGCAAACATTTTTTCTCCATTTATGAGTGTGATACCACAAAAGGCTTGTGAACTAATGTGTTTTAGGATTGATGAGTCCATGTTAAGACACTTTTTTGCCAATTAGAAGGAATTCATGTTATCTGGGCATCATTGAATATAATGTGAAAGCCTTCTGCTAGATGAAGTTCTAGCAGATTAATTTTGATGTTATAGTATCAAGACTTTGTAATTTATCCATCAATACGATGGATTAAAGTGTTCGATGATTTGGAGTTGGATCATCAGGCCCAGGTTGTGATTGAACCCTTTCTGGACACGAGACATATTTGGTGATCCAGGAGCTCTTTTTACAGGGTTATGTCTGCCCTGAGTAGATTGGTGAAAAGTAGATTTGGAGTTTCCATGATTTGTAACTGAAAAGTAGCTGATGATTGCTACTTATTTAATCTACCAGACTTTTATGGGCTTTAAGTAACCCATATTTCTTGATAGAAGGTGTTGTATTCTTGGGGGACTGTTGAGCCAAATTTTGTGTAGAAACTGAAATATTATAAGGTTATTGATATCCATTATGATATTGATGGATCTTGAGTACTGTATGGTAGAGTAGATAACCGCACTGAATATCTCAGGGTCTTATGTGGCTTATTCCTAGGATCTTATTTGGCTGATCAATTTGAGAAATTCTTTCAATGAAAACTGAGTTCCATGCAGAAGATGAGCTTGTTCTAAGGTTTTGTGTGATAAGCGTGTTCCACTTAAATTAAAGGGTAAATTTTATAAGATAACAATTAGACCGGCTATGTTTTATGGTGTAGAATGTTGGACGGCAAAAAATCAACGTATTCAGAAGATGAGTGTTACAGAGATGAGGATGTTAAGATGGACTGGTGGCAAAACTAAGAAAGACAAAATAAGAAATGAAGACATTTGAAAGTTGTTAGGCATAACATACATTAGAGATAAAATGGAAGAAAGTAGGTTAAGGTGGTTTGGTCATATAAGGCGAAGACCTAAAGATGCACTTGTTAGGTGTGGGAGTATGCAGATTGAAGGGCCTAAGCAAGCAAGAGGGAGACCTAAAAAGACATGGATAGAGTCTATAAAACAGGATTTACAGAAAAATAAATTACTGGAAAATATGATTTTTGATAGAGTAGGATTGAGAGACAAGATTCGTGTCATCGACCCCACTTAGATGGGAACTGGCTTATGATGAAGCTGATGATATTCCTCCTTATGAAATAAGTGGAGAGGTGATTTGGGTGCAAAATCTGAAGAATGTATGAGTGGATGCTACATTTGTTTTTATGGAGAAATAACAGTTGTTATTTTGGCAAAAAAATTTTTGATTCAAATGTCAAGATCATTGTTTTGTTGTTATGTTATGCTGTTCTTTGATGGCTTGCTTTGTTTTCAAATAAAATTATAGGATCCTTTTTCAAGATTTCTAGATGATTTGATCTCTAGTGGTTTAAATCATAGGATTCTTTTTGTGATTAGAAGTGATGATCAGTGAGAGGTTTTTGGTCTGTCATAAAGTAGAATGTCAGGGGGAAAAAAAGGGTGCCTTCTCAGTGACGTATTAGTGCTGTTTAAACTTCAATGTTTATGAGATCTCCCTCTGAGCAATTATTATTCTGACAGTGGTAAAATGGTGCCAAAGTGTGGAGGTTTTCAGGGTCCAGTGTCATTAAAAAGAGAAGCCAAGTCCAGTAATTTTGTTGTTTAGATTCAGGTTAATGAAATGCATAAAAAATAAACAAAGGACTGAAGTTTTGGATTTCTAATGTTGCTCAAAGGCCAAAGGTCATCCAAGTTAACTTATTGGCCCGTACGGCCGGAGCAACTCATATGAAAGTCCTTAAATTAAAAACTGTGTGAGATTAGCTAGCTCTCTTTAGCTTATTAAGTTTTGATTTTTGTACTTGTCTCTGTCATTTCTAGTGTTCTATGAATTTAATGTCCTTGGATTGTTGGTTTCCTTATTTTTGCCCTTTTTTATTTTTATTTTGGGTTATTTGTTGTTGATGCAAGAATGAATGTTCACACACCCTGCTATTAACAGGCATTATTTATAGGATCTGTTGCTGATAATTTTTTTATGGCACCTCTTGTTGGATATTTTCTGCTAATATGCTTCAACTATTTTTCATATCAAAAAAATATGCTTCAACTATTTTTGCATAGAATGTTATGAATCTTGTACGTTATTCTGTTTAGCTCACTCTTGCATGGTATATGCATTTATTTTTATCGTTATAATGGACATATACATCTACTTGTTACATAAGATGGTCTTTATGTCAACTTCATGTAATGAGGAACTGTAATTACATTATATGCTGGAAGAATGTGTTCTATGTTTTTGAATAAACATGTTGGGAGTTAAATAACTTGTATATCTAATTATAATGATAACAATTAGGTTCACAAGTGTATGGACTTCCATAGCCTGTGGTATACAAACAAAATATCAATAAAAAAAATAACCCTTGATTGACATTATGACTATTGTAAGGCTGAGTTATCGAAATAACTTGTTCACTACAACGTTAGTACCCCCGTATCTGAGATATTAGGATTATTATGTGAGAGCTTCGTATTGGCTTGGACTAGTTCACCTTACTGTCGCTAAATTAAGCCCAAAAATTGGAGCAAATAGAAAACACGATACATGTTTTCAGTATAAAAATTACAGCTAGTATAAAAAATGACAGAAAAGAAACCTAAATTTGAGTGTTAGTTTTATACCTTCTTCATGTTGCATTTTGGTGTTAAAATCAAGTCGATTCTGTGTGTCTATCCAGTTCTGCTCATGCAAAAACATGATATATATTTTCAGTATAAAAATTACCACTAGTATAAAAAATGATGCCAAAGAAACCTAAATTTTTGTTACTTCGATGCCTTCATGCCGCATGTTGGTGTTAAAGCAAGTCAATTCTGTGTGTGTATCCAGTTCTGCACTCATTCGCCCTGTAATAAATTTGAAGGGGTTTTCTTGGATCATTCAATTCTTCGTTTTCCTCAGAATCCAGTAAAAGCTTCTTCCAAAACTCAGCCCTTTCGTTCCGCGTGTCTTATTAAGTCCTTCCTTTAAATCAATGTCCTAGTTGCAAATTTTTTAGAACCCTGTTGTGCTTATTCAAGTTACAACAGATCATCTTCTTTCATAGGTCAGTTCCCACCAAAGTGGGGAGTCACAGAGACCATATCGCCTGGACCCTCTCGCTGGAAGATCTGCTGGTCCAACGGCAATGCATGTGTCCACATCAGCCTCACATACCTATGTGGACAAATACATTGCAGTTGGACCAGCAGATCTTCCAGCCTACGGCTCCAGCAGATTTCAAGTCGGAGTCACATTACAACAGTAATTTCTTAAAATGGAAAGTAGACAGCATGTCTTTTTCAGTGTTTTTTGTAAACAATTTCCCTGGGAAAATTATCAGATTCCAGGCTCCTAACTGGGATTTGAGGAGTGCAGTGTTTCGATGTGATTACACAACAGGGACAATCTCTCACTGCAAGGGTTGATCCTAGTTTCGCCATGGAATTCAACCTTCTGTAATGGTGGTACCCTTACTGTGAAGATTAATAACAAAGGAAATCTAAATTAGCTATTCCAAGGTCTTCATAACAACATAATGTGCCTTCTATATAGCTTTCTATGCGTTTTGTATGGAAAATGACAAAGCGTTTTCACAACAGAATGCAACTCAAAATTGACCGTATACAACTTTCTAAATTTTACTTTGGTTTTGCAGGACTCTCTTTTCGAATTTGAATCCTTGCCTTAGTATTGAAAAACCTCATAGTTTTTTCAAACGCAATAAAAACAAACTTCTATCAAGAAACGTTCGAAGATGTGTAAGAAAGTGATAATATGGACAGACACAGCCTTCCAATGCTCCAAATGGATGCCGCAATTTTTAATTTCTCCTCCTAGACTTTGAACGAATGAAGCATCCTTTGACAAACTGCGTAACCAAAAGGTTCCACCATTCTGAATTTGGTTATATATCCATAAATTGCAGGTGTGGAACAGTAATGAAACAGCTTGTATCTACTTGTTCGCTAAAACTAAAGTTCCCAGGAGGGCCTTGAGCAATTGAGAAAGTTGTTCGCTTAACGCCATTACAGCCATAAAATGTTTTTGGTTTTTCCTTTGTTAGGGTTTACTGTTATAGGCGATCAGTTCATGTTTTATCTGGCCCAACACATTTGAGTGAGTGAAACTGGCTGTTGAGAATCATATGGTTTAGATACAAACTGGGTGATCCTTTGCATTAATGTTAGCATGTTATAAGAAAACAAATTTTTGGTATGTAGCGTTTTAAAATGCTTAGGATCACAGAAAAAGGAAATTACAGCCGAAATTGATGCTGCTAGATTAATTTCAGCCCACCACTTCAATACAGGAAGAATATAACTTGAATCTGGCACCACAAAAGCACATCATCACCTTGGTGATTTTATATTATTAAGGAAGAATCTTACGATCTGATTGTCAACCTCTAAGATGGTAATCACCGTTATATCTGAATTGGGTTCTTTGTCCGTAGTTTCGCTGATGCTTCAATCTTTTAAGATTCGCAAACCTTAGGCGTCATTTCCTGTCGTGCTGAAGGTAAATATTTCCATTTTTCTGGGTAACTGATGTAACCCTTAATGACGTTAAGACTACCCTACAATAATGTGGAATCTCGTGCTTTTGTTTTCTGGGTCTAATGAGGCTGTGTCTCTCAATTGATGGCGGTAGTAGCAACCAATCTATCTGCGTTGAACTGGAACGTATTGGTTCAAAGAGATACGTGAAACTTTAAACTGTAGTTGTTAACAGCAATTCTTGGGTTTGAATGAGTTTACTGCCTTCTTGAGTCGGAGTCTTGCAATTGTTTGTCAAATTGTCAATGCCAAGTTGTTCCGTTCGATGATGCCATCCAATTCACATGACCCATGATATCTATTGATTCTACGCAGATGATTGGTCGTGTTATGGGTCCTTAGGATAATAACAAAGGGATAAGAGTAACAGGATACATAGATGCAATGAAGCGGTCCCATGTAGATTTTACCTGATAGTTCAAAGGTGGGAATTGGGTGTATAAACCCTTTAGCGCTGTGAATTGCTGTTGGGTTCATTGATTGCGCTTGATATTTCTCCAATTTGATAATTAAGTTGGGCTGCTGCTGATGTTCATAATTGAGTACCAAAATGGAAATGGGTGTCATATGTCTGTAAATTTGGAATGTTTCACCGATTCTGCATGTACGTGACGAAATGTTATCGTCACAAGACTCACAACCTCTTATTGTCGAGCTCACAAATGACCTGTGAAAAAGGCTTTTTGGCTCTCTCTATATCTAATATTACAAAGCATACGAATTTGTTCAAAGTCTTTAACGTTGCGCTTGCTCTAATGGTTCTCTTTTCCATCGTCTCGAATGTGTGTAGGTTTGTTCGAGTGACGTGACTCAACAAAAGACGCCGCTTTAGCTCTTTCTCAATTCGAGACCTGATGGGATACTCCCTTTTCTGTATCTGCTTCTGCTTCTTATCCGTCTTGGCTGGAATACTTTCGACGTGTTTTTTTCCCGTTTATCTTCCAGCACCTTTTTTTTTTTTTTTTTTTCTATTTTGGTAGATGGATCTTTTGGATCATCTGTAAGCCATTAACTTTGTTTCACATTTGTGTTCGAATGTGATCTGTATATAGACTTGTATGCTTGTTATGTCAGTTTTGGATTATTGTAACGAGAACCATTTGTGTAAGGTTGGATGATCATGATTCAAATGAACCAATCAATATAAGCAGTATACCTAACCATGGACGATTTGACTAGTAAAATTAATGAAGTAACCATTAGAATCTTCATTCACAACCTGGTAAGCTTGATTCGGAGATCAGCTCAATGGATTTTTACAAACAAACAAACAAAAAAAAAAAAAAAAGAAGAAGAAGAAAGGAGAAGCTCGATGGACCTGCTAAAAGACGGAGAAAGCGTACGCACAATGCCATAAGGATGTTAGAACATGTCATTTTGTTACGGCCATAAGCCTTTATAACATCCGCATTGTTTGTGCACTTCAATGGCCCTCATTTTGCTTGTGTGCCCCAACGTGCCTTTTCAAGTCACCCGGAGACTATTTGGTAACGTTTAACAAAAATCTTTTCAATTTTTCGTTAGTTTTTTTTTAAATGAGCAAAGATAAAACCCATTTGTTGATATCTCCGTTTTAAATCAGCAAAAGGCGTTTGGTATTTGGTAAGTCTAATGATCATAATTGGTTTGTGTTGATGGCAGTCGTGAACTTCTATATAATAGCGGTGTCGGTTATAGCAGTGTTGTGATGGTGGTTTTGTAATGGTGGTGGCGGTGGTAACAGTGTTAAGTGATAAAAATTGTGTTAATGGTGTAGTGATGGTGTTGAAATGACAGTAACGGTGTAGTGGTGGGAGTGGTAATATTATTGATTGTATGGTGAAAGTAGTGGTGTTGGTGGTGGTGGTGGTGGAAAATGTAAATGAAGCTAAGTGTTTTGATTAATCAAACAAGCAAGTGAAGCAACTATAAAAAATTCCAAAAAAATTAGAAAATGATTTTATGTTTCTTAAATTTGAAACTTTCAGCTTGGGCTATTTTTGTTGTTTCATAGTGAAGCTGGGTTATCATGCAATAATAATTTGAGATACGCTCTTTTACCAAAGTTCCTTTGAAGAACTTCCCACTTCACTGTAAGTAGTTTGTGAATGCTCTAAAATCTAAGAGGGTGTTTGGTAATGCTTTCTATAAAAGCAATTTGTTTTACCTATAAACTAACCCAAAATCTCCAAAACTTATCAGTTGGAGTAATAACAGAGCTGCAGTTTCTATTGTTTACAGGCCTTCAGATCAACCCCTTGGTGTTCCAAACTCATGTTGCATGGTTTCAATCATCTATCAATGGCGAAAATTAGCCTTTTGTAAGGTGGGAGACTAAGTTTGGACAATTCTCTGTACCTTTAATCTAGATTTTCAATCGTTGCCATTAAAACCCCAAACCAGGCTCTGAGCATTGGATCCCAACTTTACTTAAAAACCGAAGACCGCCTTGGATTTCTGCTTTGCTTGTGAGGAAGAGAGAGCGTTGTGAAGAAGATATCTACTGGAAGTATCAAGGAAATAAGCTACAAATAATTACAAAAATGCCATCGAAAATGGTAAAATTTGATTTGCTGTTTAAAACTGAAATTTTCCGTTTTCAAGAAACTATTTTCCAAAACGTTTCCAAACAGCCTCTAAATATTTCTATTTATTTTGCAAAAGATCTTACGGTTCCATCATCTATTATTATCCTTTATTTGAATTCTGAAATTAAAAAAAAAAAATCTTCAACATATTTCTTTACATCATTAATATAAAAAATTTATGATTTTTTTGAATTGAGTTTGCCATTGGTCTCATGGATATCCAAGGTGAGATCAATGAAAGAATCGAAATCCTTAATGCACTTAAATAGTCAATGGGAAGACACAAAGTGGGTGTGCAATCCCAATAATGAAAAGGACCTTTGCCAACCATTAAAAATTTATTCTACAGTTAACTTGTTGGCCAAGGGATAATTACAATTTACCCCTTAAGGTTTTAGACAATTCCAATTTTTTGAAACACTAGTCTACCACCTTCAGGTTTCTTGTAGGTAAGAGTCTCCCCATTTAAAGGTTTGATCATTCTGTGTTGATTAGATGGCAAGAGATAAAATATATACTAACAAATTTGCCCCTTTTATCATAGATTATTGAAAATTAAACACCAAGAATACCTTGCACTGCGTTGGTTTTATGTTCACAACATTGGCTCAAATGAAAGAGTATATATATATATATATGCATGTATGACCTAAGGGCATTATTGGTACTCAAGGTATAAATAAAGCCTTTTTCACTTTTAAATGCAAATAATGAGAGGGTAAATTTGCCAATTAACATGTTCTTTGTCATAATTTTAAGGTCAAACCTCTAAAAGGGTAGATTGTTACATGCAAAAAACCTCAAGGTGGTAGATTGGTATTTTAGAAACCTCAGGCAAGGAAACTAGGACTATTGAAAACCACAACGGGTAAATGGTAAGTATACCTTAAAAAAAGGGTACACAGTAAAGATCAAAGAGTTGGACTGGTCCACATGCCTTTTACACACTCGCATGGACCAAACATATCAACTTGGTTTTAGTCATAGCCATGGGCTTGTGGGTTGTGGGTTATACATGCATTAATGTCTTTTGGACATTTTAATATTTTTATTTCAAGCCCAAATTTGAATCATGAAAAGTTGTGATTGTTGAACAAAAAGATGAAACAAGAAGTTTCTTTAAAAACAATCACCATCTTCTCCCTCTTATGCTCCTCCCTCGGCTTGCCATGTCCAATCTTTGAGATCAAAATGCTAACATTCCCTTGCTACTACAAGATACTTTGGATTAGGCAAATGAAGTAACATAATTTAAACCTCAAAGAAGCTACCTGTCGTGGTCCGAGGTTTGTAAAATCGCTGCATCCATTTCAGCAAATGAAATAAAAATGCCCTAAAAATAAGGATGAGCTCTCATATATTAGGAATACCAGAGAAGGGGCGCTAACGGTAATTAACTTGCTGATAGCTTCTAATGAATATCAACAGCCTGACTCAGCTCCAGCTTCCAATGTGCTAAGGAATATCCTGCTGATTTGAGGGAAACTATAAATCTCTTGATTTTATCTCCAGCTTCTTGCAAAATCAGTTTGAGCAGATAGATCTGTTATTAGCCAAGGAAAATCCTGTTTACAACATCAACAGGCAAAGCATATGCTGGGTCTATGGCTTTCAGTCCAGGATATTCAAGAAGTGAAAGGCCTGCATGAACACCAAACAAGAAATTAGAAAAGAAATAATGAAACAAAAAGAAGAAGAAGAAAACCAAACCCCCATCAAGCAATCACACTCATCTCGACCTGTAAACAAACATTCCCAGAACCTCACTCACTCCCCGGTCAATCCATCTCCATAGACTTGATCACTTATCACCCTTAGACATCGTCTTTAAGAGTTTGAATCTTCAACCCTCTTCCTTAAACGCAGCCATCTATCTGTACAAAGATATCGCTACAGTAATTACCAGTCGCAAACCCATATCCAGTATCTCCCTTGACCCACCTTGTTGTGCATAGGAAGGGATCAATTCTTACTGGAGAAAATCAATGCAATAGAAATGATGACACTGCAGTTTCTAGTGGAGAATGGCAACAGGTTCGGCATCAAATACAGTTCATTGAATCGTGTTTATGGAATCAAGAAACCATTGAGTGGATTGGAACTACTACCAATTTGGGGTGAAAAGTGGATGATTTTCAAGAAACTATCAAACCAAAATGGATGTACCTGATTGAGGAAAAAAAAAACAAGAAAGCAGAACATTCATTCATCCTAGAGTTTTCTCTATCCAAAGTCTATTGATGAGGCCACATCTGCCAGAGAGCAAGAAACATATCGCCATTGAGAATTTTCTTAACCAAAATGACTGAATCTGCTACCTAGAGATCAGATCTTTTTCAACTCTGATGACAGGAGTCATCATCTTATTGTATCGAAAAAGTGATACAGGCAAATTATCATTTAGAGATGGTCATTACCAAAAATTATAATCCACTCACTTGAAAAAGCAATCAGGGAGAAGGAGAGTTTGGCAGTGCCTGCTCTGACTATAGATGACAGCCAGTTTATTCACAGCTAAAGGGTGGGCAAGAAGTTGTGGCAGATTATTTCACAGCCCATTCTCCTGCCTATCCCTGCAGAAGAATCAATATTTTTGCCTTCAACCCAGAGAGTGATGGACCACTTTGGAGTTATGAGGTCCTTCCCATTAGGAAACAAAGAATATGCTCAACTCAGGTAATTGTCAGAAGTAAAATTTACTATGTTGTACCAAGGTACATAGGTTCACATGAAAAGACTGCCACCTATGTGGTCAACCAGGTATTGGAGCGATTGGAGATACTTGCAGAGGATTGTTGATAGGGAAGTACAAGGGAGGAGGGTTTATCGCTAGAAATGGCAAGCCTCAAGGTGCTAAAACAAATCCCATGAGAATTCCACAAGTGGTCACAACAAGCTTCAAGGAATTTACAAGTGTGCAGAAATTTAAGGTGCTGGTATTATATCTCCAACGAGAGAAGCACATGAATCAGGTCGTTTGGAGATTGAAATTGATCAATTAATATAACAGGACCTGATCAAAGCAGTCCTGATAGAGTTTATTAGGTGGCTTCCTCCTCAGGATTTATTTCTCTATGAAGGACACATATAATTAAATTAGGGTGACTTTTCCCAAGGTCTCTTAGAAAAGTCTGGTAAGGTTTACACAGCATATCCCCGTGCTTGCCTTCACTCTTAGGATGACACGAAAGGCTCCTCACCTAAGATAGATTAGTGCGACTCAACATATTAAACAGATCAAGGAGCGTTTCTGCCAATCAAATCCGGAAAGCCTTTTTTTTGTTTTTTATAATAGCAAATCCGGAAAGCCTAGATCACATATTTTTTCAATGCCCTTTCAATTGCAAAATTTGGAAAACCATTCTTAGAATTCACTGCATCTCAAGAAGCATCGGTGACTGGTCTACTGAACTTACTTGGCGCACCAGAATTTCAAAGGAAAAGATCTATGTTCAAAGCTTAAAAAAAATGCTTTGCAGAAACTATATATCATACTTGGCATGAGAGAAATAACAGAATTTTTTAAACCAATTTTTTCCTTTTTGGTTGAATTTTCAAATCAAGTTTACTCCACATGAAGTGCTGGTTCAACTGATAGTCATGGATACCCAATTCAAGCTCCAATACTTTGAAGGAAAGGTGAAGAATACTCTCCTCAACAGAGACATTTGTCATAAAATTGGCGATTATATCCCAACTTTATCTAGTATTTGATGTACTTGTGATAGAGCTAGGATGTATACCTACTACCTAGCTGGTCTCTTTTCATTTTGGCCGATTTAGCTATAGATTCCTTTTGAATGATCCAAGTCAAAATCATGTATACCCAGTCTGGGGATAAGAATCTGTGTGTGCTCAGACTGCTATATATGTGCGTTATCTGTTACCAATTTACGTTCCCATCACTTATTCCACTTGTCATTCATAGCTTGGCCCCCTACCATTGCTGTTACCTTCTGATGGGTGAGACCTGGATGGCTGAGCCTTCGAGATAGCTCTATAGGCATCTCTGGTTGGGCTCCACAGTATGGGAATTTGAATTTAAATTGGTAGGAAATAGTCTAACTGCATAGGCTTGGGTGATTGACATCTGTCAGCCCTCACCTAGCCTCCTGGCCCATCAAAGATTGATGCTGTTCATTAATTTTGATACATGGCACCTTTTGCACCATCTTAGAATGAATGTGAGGGAAGAGTAGAAAGATCACCATTGAAGATATTCTAGTGTGATCAGTTGTTGCCAAAATAAGTGAAAAGATAAAAAGATAATAGGCTAGGATGGTTTAGGCATGTAAAGCAAATACTTTGATAGGCAGCCGTGAGAAGGTGGGGGAATGTAATTGTTGAAAGATATAAAAAGGGCAAGGGGAAGACCAAAAGAAAAAACACAAATGGAGTCAGTGAGAAAGGATTTGAAAGTTTATAAGCTGACTAAAGATATGGATTTTGATAGACTGAGGATCAGGACACATGTTGCCAACCATTTAGTTGGGACAAGGCTTTTTGTTTTTGGAAGGTAAGCAAAATGCATTGGCATGATGGAATTTACAAGTGATACAAAGATCAGTAAACAAATTACGAAGCCAAAATAGCTAAATCGGCCAAAATGAAAAGAGACCAGCTAGGTAGTAGGTTTACATCCTACTAGATTCCTTTTGAATGATCTAAGTCAAAATCATGTATACCCAGTCTAGGCATCATCAAACAACTTCTAGAGAGTCTGATCAGATCTGCAAAGGAAAATTTATGAATGAGATCAAGATCAGCTGATTCCCCAGAATAAAGGATTCAGAATATTGTTGAAGCAGCCCTAGGACTTGATAGAAACAGATTCTTAAATCAAGAAATAGCAGAGTTTGCAGGGGAAGGGCAGAGAACTACAAACAAGCTTAGAGAAGAAGAACATGTCAGGCTGGTTAGCCATTATCTTGATATGGAAATCTCAACAAAATCTTCAGATGGTTAGGTTGGAAATTAAGATAAGCAAAATAAGCCAAAAAATGCAATCAATATGACTGAAAAAGATAATTACTTTGGGTAACAGAAGCATGAACCCAAAACTCATTGAACTTATTTCAAGCCTCTGCTACATACAAACCAGCCACAGAAAGCACAAAGGTTTCTTCAGATGTGAGAGAGGCGTTCGGCAATTAAGTAAAACTATTGCAAACCATAGAGGCAGAGACGCCTTCAAAAAACGCAGAGGATGTTCACACAACCGCTGTTCAGCAATAGTCGGTCAAGAGAACATGGAGAATCAACAGTCATTAAAACCAGTGGCCACTAATGATCTGTCTATAATAATAGAAAAAAAAATTAGACCACATTGCAGAATTGGTCACTGATCAAGGTATTGAGGCTTCGGAATGGATGAAGGAGAAATCTTTACATTTCGTTAATTTTGGCTTTGAACAAATAAATTCTGGATTTATTTGCAGCAACTGAAGGAAGGTAGGTAAGACCAAGTGGGAAGGGGAACCAGCATAAATAAAAGATAAACAGTGAGCTAGAGAACCTAATTACTGATATAAATCATTGCCGGTCAAAACTTTATGAAGATGACAATTGAGTTTTTGTCTAAAGCGGCTTTTGAGAATCGAGCACACTCTCCTTTTCTAGTATCAAAACCAGAGAAGCATGGACCTAAAGATAGTCTGGATTTAGATCCCTGAGTCTAACTGGTATTATATACAAATCAATCTCCATAGTTCTTACATTAAGACTCGAACCAGTTATTCATGGTACCATCCGCAAGCATAAAAATGCATTGATTTGACAGTAGAAATAAGAAACAAGGTATCGTGGGCATAGTTAAAATAGGGAAAGCATATTACCACATGAACTGGAAGTTTCTTACATACCTGTTATAGAAAGTGAGTTTCAGCTTGAAGTAGAGAATATGGATAGAGACAAGCATCTCTACAGTGTCATTTTCCTAATCCAGTGAATGGTACCTGCTCAAAATTCTTAGTTTCTACGGAATTTGTTAAAAGAATCCTGTATCTTGATTACTTTTCATTATAGTAGCCAAGACAACGATGCAGTGGACTTGCTCATATAAGTGATGTTACACTCACGATATGTGATGCTATCTGGCAACAAAAAAGGATTCTGAGATACATCTTTCATTGCTTTGAAGTAGAATCTTTTTGTGAGTAAACCTGAGAAAAAAGATATTTACAAGTTTGGGGAGATACAAGGCCTGTGGAAATCAGCAGAGAACATAGGGATTTAGAACTAGGAGCCTTCACACTACATATTTAGGATGCCACTAGGTTCAAGTTACAAGCCAAAAGATATAAGAGATCCAGTAATAGAAATTTTTGACAGGAAACTAAAAAGGAGGAAATGATATAGATTAAAAAGGAGGAAATGATTAATGATATAGATTAAGAAAAATAGTTACAAGGTAAGTACAAGTATGTATGATTCCCCCTTTCCCATCCTTTCCTCTCAACCGCACTATAAAAACCTACACCAATGTAAATATGGACACTTTCATGTACAATAGCTGTAAGCCCCCAAAAAAGAAATGTCACTAAACTAAGCATGCCCCTGCAAACTCCTCCGAAACTGGCCCTATGTATATATCTAATCTCAAGGCCCTAATCCTAGCGAGCCGGTTCGTAATCACATTAACCTCTCTATCCACACGTCTGATTGAGGCATTCAGCTCACATGCCAAGGCTCTAGCTTTGCAAATCAAATGTGAGTCTCCACAACCCAAAGATATCTCCGCGCATCCTTCTCATGACCATAATGGAATCGCCTTCCATTATGGGAAAACCGTCCACACATTAAGGGAAAAATAATTGAAAAAAATTCAGATAGATTTCCTTTACAAAAGGGGAGGAATATATCCACAAAGATCACATGGTTAGGTAGGACCAAGCATGTAAGTTTAAAGACGTTGATTAGCAATTCGACTGATGGTAACATGAAATTTCAGTAAAGAAATAGAAGCTTCCATAAATGGGTTAATGTTAACAAAAATGGAATAAATACTATTTGGCAGTTTGCTAATCCAACTAGGATCTCACATGGAAATAATCTATGGAAGGCAATTATGAGAAATTTAGAGCCGTTTCCCAAACAGATTAGGAATTTTATTGAAATGATGATAAGACATTATAATCAAGGTTTTCAATGTCGTGTTGGGTAAAATTTCGCTGGTTCACTGGCTGCTGCAAGCGAAATTTTGCCGACTTGCCAGAAATGACATTTTGACCCAAAAAAATTAAGAAAAAAGCTGTAAAACAATAAATTATTCTAGAATCATACTATTATTAGGTCTAAATGAGACTAAAATATGCCTAAAAACCTAATAATTTTAACAAAAGTATATGTAAATGGATCACTTGTATATTTTAAGGGAGTGTAATGAAGAAACAATGGCTTAGGCTGATATGAATACATAGTAAACCTGAAAATGCTTACAAAAATAGAAATTGCATGTACCAAGGTCACAGCCTCATAGCCACAGAGAATATCAAGTTGATTAGAGCAGTCGCCCTCTTAAGGGTGACTTTACTTAATTTCGGCAAAATTTCTTCAACATGCCGCTGACTTCAAGGAATGGTCAACATTCCTTTTTCTCCCCATATTTCGTGTCGACACATTGGGAAAACCGAAATGGAAACCACTGATTATAATAGGATGATATTTGGTGCAGTTATGTGGCATTTCAAGTATCATTCCCGAAAGGTATGACTTTGCAAGGAGATAGAATGCCTTGGATAGTGACTACTTTCATGTTAGGGAACTATCCTTCACTTGGGACAAATTGAGTAGAAATAACAATTACTAGGAATATGAATTGTTAAGGACTCCTTTCCAGTTATCCCATGATGCCAGATGGAAAGGATGAAAGAAGATGGGATTTGGAAAATAATAGCTCATGTTAAGCTCACTAATTTAAAAGATCTCTCACACAACCTAGCATGATAGATTTCCCATCTAAATCAGTTTGAAAAATGAATGTGCTTACCGTCGCTGCCTTCTTTGTCTAGATAGCAATACCAAACAAAATCCCTACCACTGACCATCATAAGCTCTAGAGTTGCTTACCACATGTTGATACATGATGCACAAAGTGGGAATCAGTTAAAGAATCCTTGGCAACCTGTTTATTGACCCCAAAGAACAAGCAAATAAAACTATTACGGATATTGCGCCCATTTGTGATTTCATAGGTTTTATGGAAGCAAAGCAACAGAAAAATCTTTGAAGACAACATTAATATCTATGCTATCATAACAATGATACTCAGATACGGGGTGAAAGCAGGAGGTTGGTTTCAAGCTCCGTCAACATAGCATGGAGTAAAAGTTTCTGTGTGTTCATGCACACGCATCCGTATATATCTTTGTACATACACATTGAAATATTAATGTAATTTTTATACTTATCATACATAGTAATAAATATATAATAGATATATATTTCATAGCATCTATGTTTATAAATTTATATAAATTAGGTGTTTACTAAAACTCGCAGAGTTTAGGTTAATATCATTCTACTATTGATACCTTATTATTTTTTACCATATATGTTTTATATTATTTGCACATATATATTCATTTATTACGTCTATACTAAATTAATAAAATGGGATGGATATGATTAAGACGGGACCATTGGGTTAGGCTAGGGGAAAGAAAGAGTAAAGTTGGATAGAATGTGTGTGTGTTAGAGGGAGAGAGAGAGAGAGAATGTGTGTCACAAACAATGGAATGCATGAAGTGGGAACACAAGGTAGAGGGGGGTATGGGAAAGAGTGAATAAGATTTCAAAGAGTTCTTTTTGTTTGTAACCAAGACAAAATGAGTCTGCAGCAATATTAAGGAGAGAAAAAGGAGTAGGACGAAATATTTTTAGTTACTTTCTACAAAAATTGTAATAATAATAATAAATAAATGCAACAAAAAATTTATAAAATATTTTTAGTTACTTTCTACAAAAATTGTAATAATAATAATAAATAAATGCAACAAAAAATTTATATAATTCAATCAACATATTGATACAAAGTAAATACTCAATCCACAATGCACCAGACAGCGATTTTCAAGGATTAAGACTTAAGGTGTCAAGATTTCAGCTTTGAATCTTTTTAACAAATTCTGTGACTATGTAGTAGCTTATGTTTTGTTATAGCTCTCTTTTCCAGATTCTCCATTTTTTCCACACTCTACACTGTTCGCGTAATTGTGCACTTGAGATAATAATGGATGTTAATATAATCTCCCATTTACTGATTAAAAGAAAAAAGTTACAAGAGATATGAGAAGAAATATAACTAGATTCTTATTATTTACCAGCCACTCCAAAGTATGTATGGAAAACATCAACAGCATCATCTGGCCTATCAGAAATTCCTCCATTTTCTTCGTCCTGCATGCAATCAACATCTAGATCACATCATGGCCAGCTTCTTAAAACTCAAAATTTATAATAAGAATGACTTTAATAGTGATGATATAACTATGCTCAACACTCTTGAAGCAAGCATTTAAGTTCAGAAATAACCTGACAGTCAAGAATGAACTTCGAAAGCTTTTCCTTATCTATCCAACGCACTCTGTCGATCATGATCAGGCTAGAAAGAACCCACCAAGAGTAGCAGACCTAAACGATATAAAAAGATTGTTTTAAGAAAACTATAAGAACGTTCATAATGAAAGCTTAGTTTCTAGAAAACCCACATCAGGAAGCTTCTCAGGGCGTCCATTTAAACCTCCAGATTTAACTTGTCGCTCACATAACCACCACCCAAGAAGATCCTTGTCTATGTGGTGCATAGAACCCGTGATAGCAAGGGCACCCACACAACAGAAGACTGCACTAACAAAGGTCAGAGCCAAAAGTTAATAGGCCATAAGACTGATACATGCAATTACTGCATAAAGGTCAAGTGAAATATATAATGGCTTGAGCATGCATAAACTTGAAGAAAAGTGCACACCCATGAATATGTCATGAATTTTTCTTCAGATTAGATCAGACAGAAGCTTTTATTATCACATGTCCCACCTTTGACCATGAGAATTAAATATTTGGTCCTAAAATTTGAAAACTCTTATATAATAATTCAGTGCACTTATATAAAAACATCCACAGAAAAACAGATGCAAAAAAGTACAGAAAAACAGATGCAAAAAAGTGTTTTAAATAGTGCTATCATAAAAGGATGAAAGCATACACCCTATTAAAATGAAGAACAAAGGTGATCAAGCCACTATTTCAGATAAAATTGAACATTAAGAAATTCCAAAGTAAATCATGTTTGCTTGAGAAAGTCTCTTTGCCCAAATCTCGAGGGGGCCCAGAAAGAACATGAAAATAACTTAAAGCAAATTTATTTTGAAAATACCTTAAAGCAAAATTATTTAGGGAGAATCTTCATTTCTGCCAAACAAAGAGAATAGAGTAAACAGGTACCAGCCAGAAATTTCCCTAGTTCCTCTATGAAAAACACAAGTCAAAGTGATTATCAGCTTCGGATAGAGGGAGAAATTTATAATATTTGAAATACACTGCCTGTCATCTACAAAGGCTAATAAATAGGACGACTTGGTAATGCAGATCAAATAAATGGAAAATAAAAATAACAGTTACAAATTTGAACTCTCAAGCCTTGATTAACATATAAAATAAATAATATCAAATAGATATTCAAAATATATGACATACTTTGTCCTGCATGAGACTCTGCACCAGGTGTGCATCCAAATCCACCATCCATATTTTTGCAGCTTACAATGTAGTCCACAGCCTTCTCCACATTGATTTTGTCCAAACGATGCAATATTGAGAGACAGCATATTGCAATATAAGAGAACCTAGAAAGGTAAAATCATTTGTCAGAGGATCTTACATACACATATACCATGGACACAATTAAATTGGGGGCAGAATTACAATACAATGAAGGAAATAAGAAGACAGGAAATGGATCTAATTAGAGGAAAAGCAAAGAAAATGATTCCTGATATCAATTCAATTTTTTTTTTCTTTTCCATTTTTCCATTTCCTTTTTTTCATGATTTTTTTTTATTGTGAAGATTTTACTAAAAGGAATGGAGAATGAGTGTTCAAGGTAGCAGCAGTCAGAGGAGGGGTAACTACCCACAGTACCTGCTATCAACTTCACCCCACATGTCTCCTGAAAAGGATCCATCTTCATTCTGTAGCCCAGAAATATCTGACTATAAGATCAAGTGAAACAAGGAAAAAAAAATTCACCCTCAGTTTCTCCCTTATCTTCTTCAGCATTCCAAGTTGTCAACATAGGAGATCTCCTAGAAGGGACTCGGTGATCTCTTTCTTCTTTACTTCAAAGATCCAAGGATGGTAATAATGGTCGATATGATAAAAAAAAAGAGATTAAAAAGTTAAGTATTGCAAGCCACAAGTTCGAATAATGTAAAAAACCTATCAGGTCCATGCCACAAAACTAAAATCTATACTCGTAGGCCACAGAATTCACAAACTTTAAGTAAAACTATGGAGAATTCCAAATTGCTTACACAATTTTATAAAATTAATTTGGTAGCAGAAGGAGGACCAGATTATAGCGGGCATGAATTATTGTTACACTGCATTTCGTTTTCCAAAGATACAAAAACATAATAATTGTGGAAATCACAATAGAAAATAACCTTTAATAAGGGGTAAGAATCTCAAACTACAGCAAATTTTACAGCCAAGGATACAATTTGAGAGCTTATCAATGTCAAGAACAGATAACTTGTCCAGAAGAGCCAAAATTTGCACAGCACTAAGTGTGTAGAGTATGTGTGGATCATGACCAATGTTACCACCAAAGCCACCTGCAAAAGCAAAAAATATTGATCCATGTAATGTTACCAACATTTTCAAGAATTTAATGTCTTTAATGGATTTGATTTTTTATTATCATAAATTACAGCCTCTGAACAGGAACAACCACATGGGGATATTCGCATTTTGTGGTTTACAAGATACATGATGGTGGAAAACTTATTTTCTTTTCAAAATTGAAATGTAGTAGTCTGATTATCACAAACCAGAATCATGCTGGCACTCCATGACCCATGAAACAACTTCATCTGTGTCAACAGCACTTAGCTTTCCCAAAAGATCCAAAGTGGTTAATCCCCAGTAAGCACCATTCATCCTTAGATGCTCCATCACCACAGATTCAAAATCATCCTTCTTCTGAAAGACAATAACGCCAATGATCCAGCAGTGGATTTTAAATGTTGCTCCTTTCCATCAAATTTGTAACTTTATGACAAATAATAAAATGACACAACAAACCTTTCCAACTGATACGATGTATTGAACATGCTTATCTGCTTTTAGCTCCCCCATTATCTTTTCCACTGCAGGCACGAATCTTGATATATCTGTTATTATAAAATAGAGAGAGAGAGAAAGAGTAAGCCATGTCCACATTTTGTCTTCTTTCATCTTCTTCTACATGTTTTTGCTCTCATTTATTTTTGTTCATACAATGTTGTCTACGCTTGAAACCTTCAAATGAATTCCTAACACAATGATCGTCAATGACAAGTATATCACGCTTCATAGGATCGTAATCAAATAGATAGTCAAGCAAATCTTCCCCACTAAAGAATTAACAATTTCAATCACCAAAAATAAATAATAAAAACAAAAACAAAAAAATATTGAAAAAAGTACAAAGTTTTGGAAAATCGAACTCATTTTTCGCTTTCAAATGGAATGTATAAACATTCCTTTTAACCTCCCCCACTGCGCTCCCGAACTCATTGAGTCCCATTTAACAATAGCTTATAAGTAAGAAGATAGGATGTAACTAAAGCAAGCAAGCCATATGGTTTGTGTCGCTGGTCTAGTATTGATAAAAAAAAGTGTTCCACGAAAAGGAATGGAGGAAGGCTCGCCATTTTCACACAAGAATCCAGGTGGAGAATTCATTCCCATTAGAGGAGAAGACAGAGTGCCCTGGCAAAGGTCTGATCAACCAAAGACTAAGGAAGAGACAATGGATTGAAGGAAGGGCCAAAAGAGCAGAGCACCAGCATCTATACAGAATGCACAACAAAGGCACGGCTCCCTGTTAAGAAAGTATGCAGAAAAAATCTTATCTCTCTTAATTTGATAACATTAAGAACCTACCAGCTCCGTTAGAGTTTATGAATCCATAAAGACAAGAATGGGAAAAGGTAGGTTTTTTTTTTCCAGTTGAAACACATTTTCATCTCACTTAAATTGGCTACTCTTCTACCAGGCATTTCATTAAATATATAAATTTATGATTTCCTCCTATTAATGTTTGATTATCCAAACCTAAGCCTCCTCTTTACATCTTTAACTAACATATTTAACTAGGTTATAGAAATTAATAAAGTGGTTTTCCAACCCCAAACAATGGATTTGCTATCTGATACTGACAACAGAAAAACCAACAATAGCAACATGAACAACAACCAATACAAATCCAGATATACCACCAAAAGAAAGGTATAATGCCTACCTGCCCTCCGTTACTCTGCAGTCTTCATGGAAATAGAACAACCAAGAGCTCTGATCAAGCCTGTAAGAAGAACTATAGATTAATCTCTGTCAATCAATCATATGACTTGAGTAGCCATTTAGGAAAACTTTCTTCCCGAGCAACTCAGTTTATTCGGAAACTTGAAAAGATTAATCTCTCAATCCAAGCATGTATCACTCCAAAATTTGGCAAGTTAGTTTGGAGTTTGGACAGCAGAAATTGATAACCAGACAGTATATCACCTTTAGGGTAGGTTTCGCATTGCTTCTTTGAGCCTCAGAAGTGAATCCTGGGGCTTGAAGTGCTTTAGCCACACTCATTAAGCATATATAAAACATTAACAAAAGTAATTTTAAGTGAAGCATTTCAGAATGCTAATTCCATTGACACTGTTAATTATGTCTGGCATTCATTATGGATCGGGAACTCAATCTAAGAATCAATTTCTTAATTTCAATTTGGGAGAACTGATTTTTAAGGTTTTCTGGTGACAATAGGTTAACATGTAGCAAATTGAATTCTAATCCCAAATAGATGCTAGGTTAACATGTAATAAAATGAGTTCCTTGATATTTTTCTTTTTTTTTTTTTTTGTTCATGAATAATAGTAAGCACATCAGGAGGTTTGACTAAGACAAATCTCAAAAAAGTGAAAAAAATAAATAAACAAATAAATCCTACTTGTAAATATTATAAATATTATAGTATTTTCACTACTGCATATGAGCTCTCTACTAAATCAAACAGGCTAAAAAATTTTAATTGAAAATTTTAAATCATATTTGCTGTGAGAATTGATTAAGACAGATATAGAAAAATAAAATATACTATAAATTATTATCATTGTTCAAACTAAACTGAATTTGAGGTCAAAAAGCAGGCAAAGATGATCACTCTAAGCACAATCTCTCTATATGCTTTCAATCCTTTTGCCCCTACCTAGGCTTCAAATCTCAGTAAAACCCATGCCAACGACCCCCCACCTATCATATCAATCAGATCTTTCTCTTCTTCTTCAATAGGTTTACTACATTCTCATCAATGAGAAAAAGATCTGCAGAAGGTATAGACAACCATTTGCACGCTTGTAGACTTGATTTTGGAACATCACCCAATCCTAGAAAAGGTCTGTGGTTGTCTAGTTCTCCGAAGGTCATTTGGACCAGGCTGCTTCCTCTTCACCCTTTTCATGCATGGAGGTACCCACCTCTGATCTTGATGTTGGGTTTAATGAGCCCTTTCTCGCTTTTACTACAATCAGTTGATGCAGAATCTAAGAAAGGAAAAATTAGATCTGCCCTTTCTTTATTACACACCGTAGAGTCTAGTCCAGCTTCTATGGCTTTGTTCCAAATAGAAATGACCTCCGAACTACTTTGAACAAACCATGGTCATTACTAGAGTGAAGGACAGTCTAAAAGGAAAATTCATTTCAACCAACTAGATTGGATTGCCATTCATTGCTCTCATCAGTTGCAACACCCAATTATCTTATTGAACAACCAAGACATTCTAACCCTATCTATATCAATGAGGAACACTGTCACACCAGCATCTTATTTTAAAACTGTAAGAATGAAGTTGAAGTGAACCTATTGCATGAACTCGGCCGCGTAGGGGTCGGATCGAATCATATAAATCAGATCACAAATCGAATATCAAGTATCTAATCAAATTTGATCTGCAAGAACAGTTAGTACCAAAAAATTGAAAAGGTGCCACCACTGCCTAGGGTTGGGTGTAGCCAGCCACTTATGTAACTCAGGTTTGCGTTTCACAGAAAATGGGTAAGTGGTTTGTTTGTAGCCTAGGGAAATCCATTGACAGCCTAGGGCACCCCCCCCCCCCCCCCCCCCCCCCAAAGCGCGTTACTACAACATTTAGATTGGGTTTAAATAATTATTTTTCTCCTGGATTTTTTTCTGCATAATGTTAATTTTCAAACTTATGCAAAATAAGGATGCTTACACCTATGACAGGCTTTGAAAATATCTACAAGCATTTTATTACATAAACGCATCTAGCTTGTTCTAGAATAATACGAATGATCCCACATCCTTGTCTAGAGAAATTCCAGGTATTACAGGAATTTTTTGGACACATTTGGTGAAACTGTTGGTGCTGCTTCTAATGAAATTGGAGTGAACTCGGGATAACAGCTGGTTTGATAATTGGAACTGGCAAAGAAATTTTGAGTTGGGTTGACTGCATTCAACAGTGACAAAGTACCATCAAAATGTGCAAAGGACGATACAGATTACTGCAACAAGAAAAGCTTTGCTGCCAAGGATAAATTTCCATGATTCAGGTCTATAGTTTGATCTCTCTGCTAATAGAAGTGTCTGTTCTGCATAGGCCTAACTTGAGTTTGCTTAATGATAGTGGCATCCATTTAAAATGAGAAAAAATGAATAAAAAATGAGAGGATCACACAGAATTATAATCTCTTCAGAGTTAATGAGTTCTGAGAATTACTGAAGCACATGTGGGTGATGCATCATATAATCAATTCACTTCGAGCATGGAAGAAGTGGTTGGTGGAATACCTAGCAAATCAACCCCACATGTTCTATAAAACGCCTAAAAACGTAGATATTCTAACCATGGCAGGTTTTCTGTTCCTCGTAGAGCCGCAGAAGACTGCTTCCCAAGACCGAAATACCCATTCAGGTTGCAGCAATATGGAAAAAAATGATAAGGAAATGAAACTAGATAAAACGATGGAAGAAAATGGAAAAACTCATACCATCTAACAAGAGTAGCAATCAACATTCCATTAGCAATGAGGATGAGAAGGCAAGCAATTCAGAGCTAGAAATAAACCCTAGAACATGAAGACAGATGAAAGAAAAAAAAACATATATATATATATATATATATATATATATATAACAAAGAAAAGGTCTCTCGATTACCTCTGGCGACGATGCTAATATAGTTTTAAATGCTCATCAAGTCCTCTTCAAATGGAGGCTTTCACCGTTCGGTAACGGGAGCAATGGAGGCTTTTATCAACTGTCTATTGAATTTGAAGAAGAAGGTCACTAATGAATTACAGCTGGAAATGGAATCAAATCCAGGGCTGAGAATAAGGCCTCATTTGGCTTTCATTCCGGATTAGGACTTCATTCTGAGAATGAGTTCCTGGAACTCATTTTGCGAATTAATTTTTAAGGCTTTCTAATTCTGTTTGGTTTGCACATAGCAAAATGAGTTCTAACCCAAACAATTGTTTGGTTAAGACGCAATGAAATGAGTTCCGTGGAATTTTTCTTTTCCTTTATTTTTTTCATTTTTTATGAATAATAATAAGAAAACTGGTTGATCCTTGAAAGATAAAACTTAAAATACCTGAAAAAATAAAAAAGAAAAATCCTTCTTATAAATATATCCGAATATAAATAATAAAAATATAAAACACCTGACCAAACTCATTCCTCCTCCAAAGCCCCTAAGAATCATAATTTACCCTATGATACCAAACTCTACAACAGCACTTGCAACTATAATTGAGTCAAATAACACCCAAAAAAAATAAAAATACAATTGTTACCGATAAGGCTTTCTTTTTTGGTAATAAGATCCGAAATATTATTATTAATCAAAACAGTCTGAGTTACACGTGGTATAGATCTGCCAAAATAGTCATCAATAAGAACAAAAGAAATTTAAGGAGGTAAATTTGTTCTCCAAAAACAAGAAAACTAGTCTAATGCAAAATTAGCCAAGGCATTTGCTGTGGCATTAGCTTCTCTGTAGATCTTCGTATTTGCACTTTTCAAAAACTTTTATATGTTGCTGATATGTCTTGAATGATTTCTTTTATGTACCATGGGATGTTATCTTCTGTGTGGCTGAGAATATGAGTGAGAGTAGCAGAATCACTTTCAATAGTTTCCCCAGTATTTTTGCAAACTTGACCCCTTCTAGAACTGCACTTGCTTTTGCAACTAGAGATGAAGCTATCCCGATGTAGTTTGCAATTGCTCCAAGCGGGATCCCACTAATATCTACAACAACATGCTTAAGTCATTTGTGGGAAAGGAATCTGTGCAAAGAAGCTATTGGAAAGATTATTAAAGAGAGAATGCGAAAATTGGTCTCAAGCTTTGTTGCAAATATTGGCATTGCTACAAATATTAGGGCTGAACTGTGGGGATCGAGGTTGGCTATTCATATCACCCCTGGATCACCAGGAAAAAAAAAAGGCATATCTTTATGGAGACATGCTCCATTTTCTAACTTGTAAACAATTTTCTATCTCAACATAAATATATTTTACAGGTTGTCAAACAGCAGAAACACAAAGCCAAAAACAATTTAAATTCCATTCCTTAGCTAGATTGGCACTTTTTCATACCCCACAAGATTGACTCTCTAGATACTCTATTATATGCTTCTCTAGATCAATAACAACCAAGGTCTCATTAGCAAGATATCAATAGAGGAAGAGATGGTTTCACTTGCTAACAAATTAATGATCTGAAACTTATCTATTACCTAATTGGTCATGTCAATGATGGGAATCCAAATAACCATTAAGGACACCTCAAGAAACACTATAAGAAATCACATTTAGACAAACTAAAAAGGAAATGCCTTCTTCCTTGATGACTTAAGGAAGAGAAAGGTCAAATAACCTTGACTACATGGCAAAATATGCATACTGCAGATTGCCATCCAGAAATGTATTGCATGTTTACACTCTGCTGCTGTATGGGATCAAATTTTTTTCCAAATAATATGGATTATCTTGGTGTTGCTTCAATATAAATGGAGAGAAAATATGAGGCCCAGTTTTGTAGTCTCCATCTTGACAGTTTGGTGGTGGAATATAGAGTTCTAATCTAAAAACAAGAAGACATACATATAAAAGTACTAACAATAGGCATTTGCAATCAAATAATGGTCATAAGAATGGAAGATCTCAATTCATCTCCCTTGTTTTTTGGACAGAGGATGATTACCGAGTAACAGAAGCAAACACACCTGTTTTTTTGGTATTAACTATACTAATTATGCGCAAAATTATTTTGATTAAATGACAGAACAAGATGAAAATCCCTAAACTCGTTCACGAATCCAATCATAAGCCAATTGCCTTGTGATATCAAAATTTCAATACCCAACAACAACTCAAATTATCAAATGATCACAGGAAAACAAAGTAATGAATAAACCAAGCACAGTTGACTTTGGATTTCAAAATTTCACAGACAAAAACGGTAACCATACAATGAGCTCATGAAAACAAATTAATGAAAAATCCAGGAAGAAACAATTCTCATTTCATTGACCAACAACAAAAGCATAATGTCAAAAAGTGAGATCATGGAACCCTTACAGTTTCAGATCGCTTGAGAAGCGGCCCCTGCAACAGATTTCTTCCCGAGCTAGACGTCAGCTGCCGCTTGATCTTCTCCAAGCTGTTCTCCGTCTCTCCTTCTCCCTGCAACAAATCAACGAAAAATTCGAATTTTCTATTAGATATAGCAAAGAATTGGGTTGAATATTAAAAAGCTGAAACAAAACCCAAGAGCTCGCCCGAGAAAACCCTAAAATTTTTAATTCTTTTTCTTCTGAGCTTTAAAGCATCAAATAGTTGCATATTTTAAGCTGAAAAACTCACCGGAGGAGCTCCGTTAGAAGCCATGGCCAAAAGAAATCGACGATCAGAGACTCCAAATAGACAACAGAGATGAAATAAAAAAAAACACAAACATATAACAAAAGAATATCTTTCCATCACCTCTAATCACGATGTAATAGCGTTCCGAATGACAGTTTCCTAAGCTTTCACCGTTTAGAGCAATGGAGCGAAGAGAACTGTTCTTTGAAGAGAAGAGAGAGAGTTGAAGTGAAAAGGTGCGTTTCGCACTATCACAGTTTTTCTCATTCTCATTCTCAGCGCTTAGAATGAGTTTCCAAAATGAACATCAAACGAGCCCTAAGAGTGGCAACGGTTTAATTTTGGTTTGGTTTGAAGAAAACCGAAACCAAAGCAACCAAGTTACAGTGAAAACCGAAACCAAACCAAAACCATTACAGTTTACTAATTTTAAAACCGAAACCAACCTTAACCAAACTGATTCTCTCTTTCAAAAGTCCAATTAGCAATAAAAAATATCTGTATTTATAAAAAAAAATAAAAAAATATCTGTATTTATATCTATACTACTATTAGAAGCACCAACTATCTTATTTGTTTTCAATTTTCACATACCTAAAATGCCCTTGTAATAATAATTATTTACAATTACATCAGGAGTCCTATTAAACCAAAATGTCTTCCCTATACTTATAATTATTTATTAGCTTTCCTATTTCTTCTCCAATTACACCATTAGTCTTATCAAATCAAACTTATCAAATCTATTAGAATTCGTTAAATAAATTATCTTATTTTGAAACCCAAATATTCTTGTTTTAATAATAAAATAAGAATTTACTAGATTAGGTATGTAATAGTTAATTAATGTGCATTGTAAAAATCTATAATTTTTTTTAAATAACTAAATTATCAAATCATTTTTTCCTAATAAACCATTAGTAAAAAAGAGAGTAGCATTGCAAAACACATTAAGGGTATTGATTATTATTTTTTAAAAAGCAGATAATTTAGTGCTACAGTCATCAAAACATTCCTAATATGGTTTGGTAAATAAATTATCTACACGTTAGGTATGTGAACCAAATATTCTTTTGATTATTGGCCTCGCCACTAATTATTATTATTTAGATTTATTTATATAAAAATGTGAAAGTATCAATTGGTTCTAAATAAATATTACTATCCCTATAAATAAATAGAGTTTAGTGAATTTCTTTTACCATTTTAGATTAAATCAAGAAATGAGGATTGTGAGACGAAAGTAGCGAGTCGTCACCGTCTTGGTGACCATAGATTTGGTTTTTAGTCGAAGCTATCAACTAATCCTTCACCAACGTTCTCTCATTTGCATCAAATTAGAAGATGTAAGTTGTGATGATACAGATTTTTGTTCTAAATTATAACCGAAATCAAAACATTTACCAGTTAATATACTTTTTTTGTAACATTTATTGGTAATAATGTAGTGTTCCTATTGTATTTTTTTTTCTTTTTGTTGTTTTAGTTTGGATTGTGGATGCTTTTTTAAATACAGCAACGGAACGAAACCTATTCTTTGTGAAGGGATGAGTTGACAATATGTAAATTCATATTCTATTCCACATAAAATTAGCTATCTTATAATTTTGGCTCATTACTTAAAAAAACTCTAAGATTTCATACTACATCATAATGCCCAATGTTGTAGAATTAAAATATTCTACTTAAAATTTTTAAAAAATATTTCATTTCTATGATAACTAAATATTTAATATTTGTTCTAGTAATTTTTAGTTATCTAGAATTAGTTGTTTATCATATAAAAAATACAATTAATTTTTATTTTAAATTAAAATAAAACATCGAATTTTACATTTCAAATATAATAATAGTTTAGTTTGAAAAACATTGAGATCTCAAGGTAAGAGTCTTATTTGTAAAAGCAAAGCAAATAAAAAGGGTGCACATGCAATACTGGACACATGTAGAAAGGGAAGGGATGATGATTGTACTTAACTATCCTTCTGTTTTTACTTCTTTTGTTATTACTATTTTAAGTTTTTTTATTATATATATAAGATATTTGATACAAATATTTTGAAAATAAAATTACATTAATGCTTTAATATAGAAACAACAAAAATGACAAATTTAATAAACATATCATTTTTATTAGAAAATAAAGAGTTGTTTTTTCTATATTATGACGATAAAAAATCTAATAAATATTACTTACAAAAAAAGTAAAATAGTTTTTTTTTCCAGCATATATTGAAATGCAATGAAGATAAAAAGAAATTTATAATAATGAATCCTATTCTATCATGTTAACATATGGTAGAATAACATATATATCATGTTAATAAAATAACAAATATCTTAATTAGACGTCTACTTATTCAACACATAATAAAATAACATAAATATCGTTAATAAATGTTGATTAAAATCCTATTATATCTATGCCATAAATTAAGGCTCTAAATACGGAAAATCAATAAATGGAAGATAAATAGCATCTAATACTACGGATTAGGCCAAAATAAAAAAACAAAAATGGACAAATAATTATATCAGACATTAATAAAATAGATAATTGTACATACAAGTTAATTAATAAAATAAAAGTAAAATAAAACAAAATAATAATTACCTTTAATAACTAAAATAAACAAAAGAGACAAGTTTTTAACCCTAACTAAAATAAAATTGGATTAACGTTAGTTTAATACAACAACATAAAAGTAAATTATATCATTAATAAAATAGTGTCTAATACTATGGATTAGGCCAAAATAAAAAAGCAAAAATGGACAAATAATTATATTAGACATTAATAAAATAGATAATTGTACATAAAAGTTAATTAATAAAATAAAACAAAATAATAATTAACTTTGATAACCAAAATAAACAAAAGAGACAAGTTTTTAACCCTAACTAAAATAAAATAGGATTAATGTTAGTTTAATACAAAAACATAATAGTAAATTATATCATTAATAAAATAGTTAGCTAACTAAAATCATTAACTATTTTGGTGATTTTAGTAAGTAACAACACAAAAGTAAATTACAAACTGATCTAGGATTAATATATATCGTTAAATAACTAAAATTACTAACTAAAGCAGAATTACATATATATCATCAACTAACTAAACAAGACAGACGTCAATTAGATTTATATCAAGACATTAACAAAAAAGGCGTTAATTAATCAGAGAAACATTAATAAATGTTGATTAAAATCCTATTAAATTTATATTAATTAATAAAATAACATATGTAATAAATAGTTCTATCTTATGAATTTTTTCTTTTTCTAAAATAGATAAGATAAGTATTGAACTATTAAACCTAATAAAATAATGTAAATAGTTAACTAACTAAAATCGTTTAACTATTTTAACAATTTTAACCCAAAATCAATAGTAAAATAAGATTAACGTTAAAATTGGGTTTTTAACGTTATATTTTTAAGCAAGGGATGTTAGGAATTTGATCCTAGATCAATCAAAAAGAGACGTCAGGCTTTTGGAAGGAATCAAACGATAGTAAGTAGAGATGGGGAATGTGAGAAGCATTCACGTTGAACAAGAATTTTTTGTCATCCTGCTATTATTGTCATATTGCTTAGAAAGTAATTAAAAGTAAAAATAGGTACATTGTCATATCAAGTTTTGAAGAGGGAGGGCGATCACTACTTAATAAGTGCGAAATATATTGAAGTGGCTCCACGTGCAACGTGTTGGGCCCCAAATAATCTATGTAATTGACTTGGCCAAAATAAACAGATACAAGTAATGTAGTAACTAATCCAAACACACAAGCAATATATCAAACACTAAAAGAACAAGAGAGAACACACCAAATTTACTTGGAAAAACCTTCCAGTGTAAAGGGAAAAAACCAAGAGACAAATCCGATCAATCCACTATAATAAAATAGAGATTACAATGCTCAAGTCCTTGTCCAAAACCTGAGTTCTCAACAAATTGGGAAATCAACAAATATCAATTTCCTAAGAATAACAGAAATCTCACCAAACCACCACAATGTGATGAACTCAAGAATGTAATGAGATCCCTACGACAACTCTCTGTAGCAACCAATCTTAGAGACAAACCAATCCCAAATCCCGTGTGAAAAACTACACACAAAACGAAAACGGACAGAAGCATACCTTTAATGGAGTTACATGTTTGTATTTCGTCCTTTTCTTGAACACCAAACGAACACCCACGTTCACCAAAAAACCCAACATGTAACGCCCTGGATCCGAGTCACATGAAAACCCGTAACTCGTACCCAGAGGTTATTAAAATTAACAGGATCAAACTACCAGAGTAAAGAAAACATGAAACTAAATATTTTTATGCAATAGAGTGCGCTAAACAAATCCCAACATGAAAACTCACATGACCAAATTTTCACTACCCGCAATTATCGGCTCTCCATACGTATCTGAAAAACAACAGAAATAAAAGAGTGAGATACGAATATCTCAGCAAGTAGCACATGCATGCAAGAATACACATCTTCAAATTTAAAAATTCTATGATCGAATAATCAGACGAGAAAACAAGGAACAACCGGTGCAGCCTGCGTACTCTGCTGACAGTAATTGTTGACCCAAGAGTATAGAAAACCATTTAACTAATAGCAATTAACATCGGAAATCCCTTGGTCAACAAAACCCAGATCAGTTTCAGAGAACATTAATAATATAGTCCATGCCTCAATAAGACAATTTCCGCTAAGTATCCCAAGGTATTCTAACTGATAAGTAAACGACAAAACCACGTGGTCAATGTCATACAAATATTTAATTGGGTAATCAACATGCCAGAGCGACATCCACACCTCCATGTACACAGTTCCGGCCTACTCAGGGTTTCGGATACTCTGAAATGACGGCCTACTCAGGGTTTCGTCATCCAATGCCGGCCTACTCAGGGTTTCGGCATTGACAACCAGGCCTACTCAGGGTTTCTGGCTGCTCTACACCAGTCGTGGCAACACTCCATGGCCATGCCATTACACCAATAAAATAAAAGCATCACAATACTAAGCTTAGACATCTGGATCCAGGACAAGCTAGACAAAAACAGTAAACATCGTATAATCTCAATTTCAATATCAAAACAAAACCATTCATCCCACATCATGTAAAAACTCATCACAATTCATCACCTGTCCCTCTGGACCAAGCAGTACCTCAAGTACATTCAGTAATTTCTCATTTCTGTAACACAATTCATATGGAAGTAAAACTCAATGCATTCATACCAAGGAAATCCTTTCAATACATTTAAAGTTTCCAACAAGCGAAACCAGAAATACAATAACTTCTCAATCAAAACAGTGTATAGAACAAGGAAAAGCAACTGGTAACTCTTACTAGTTTGGTGTCCGGCACAATACTCATAAGTAACCTAAACTCAACTTAAAAACTCTTAAGAGGTTCACTAATTTTTCCTCTAATAATTTCATAGGCAAAATGGTTTCTCAGGTTCCTAACCAAGTGAGTAGTGAAGTGGTTTAACCTCTAAGTAATGCAAATACTCTTGGTCAAATCAGAAATTCCATTTCAGTAAGCAAAATAGGTCTGCCGCTCACTTACTGAGGTGGGCGCGAGGTGAGCGCCGGTCGGCGGTGAAGAAAAAGGGCAAAATCGACCTGCCGCTCACCCGACGCTAGGTGAGCGCGAGATGAGCGCGAGATGGGCGTGAGGTGGGCGCGAGATGGGCGCCTCGTTTTCTACTTCGCGCGAGATGAGCGCGAGGTGGGCGCGGGATCGGCGGTAGGTCATTATTAACGGGGCGCCTACCTCCGAGGTGAACGCCGGTGAGCGCGAGGTGAGCGGATACCCCCTGTGGTTTTCATTTCTCTGTTATTTTGAGATCTACATGACTGGCCGGTTTGTGAAGGTCTGTAACTACTCCAGTACACTCCTAATACTCCCAGAAGACTTCCCAACCATATTTGAAATTAATCTAAACACTTTCATTTTCAATTATAATTTCAATCCGGAGACTCTGTTCATGCAACTTTCCGAAAACCAGAAAAAACCCAGAAAACTCACACAATCACTTTATATATACTCATGCATCAGAATAATCTCGAGAGAAACAGAAAAACACAATCCCAGTTGTAAAACAGTGCTACTCACTTTACTAAGACTTTCTTCAAGCTTTCGGCCATCCTGGAGATTTTTGACTTCGAGACAGACGGAAACCCTAACTCTCTCCAGAGCCGCGACCTTTTCCCCCAAATCCCCGAGAAGTTGTATGAGTTAGCTATTTATATAGACACCACCCGGATTTAACCTAATTCACCCTTATTTTTAGAAATCCCCTTTTTACCCCTCACTAGTGCAGGGTTTTCCGGATTTACAATTATTAGCCCCCCTTTTCTATTTATTCCCGGGGCCGAATATTCCCACCATATTATATTTTTATTTATATATATTTTTGAACCCTGATGACCACAAGTTTTCCCAGAAATAATAAAGCTTGATTTAACCAGCACCAACATCTATATGTGCATATATATATTTCCATCTGCTGTTATTACTTGTTTATTCTCCTTACTGTGACTGTTAATTTTAATAACCTCTGGGTACGAGTTACGGGTTTTCATGTGACTCGGATCCGGGGTGTTACACAACATGTTCACCAGTCACCCACGTTTTCTTCTTTCACGCAAAAGTCATTTTTTTCTTTTCTTCAATGATGCAACCGCCACTTCTCTACTCTTTTTCACGTTTTTCAAAAACAAAAGACAAGGGCAAAGACGCCTTAATGAGGAGAGGGTCCCATATGATTGTATCACATCATGTGTGCTGAGCAGGTCCCATATGATTGTATCACATCATGTGGGCTGGACCCACTAACAAATCCCCCCCTCCAACCCACAAAAGGAAGGAGACTGTAATCTAACTGGCTAGTAAGAATCCATGCTAGCCAATCTGGCACAAAATTCTAGCTTCTATCTGGTAACAACCTTTGTCATCATGTCTGATGGATTCTTCTCAGTATGGACCTTCTTTAGAAGCAACAACTGTTTCACATCTGCCTGGCATAGCCAATGATATCTCACATCTATGTGTTTCATTCGTGAATGATAGGTAGCATTCTTGCTCAAGTCTAAAGCACTCTGACTATTACAATGAACCACATAATCATCCTATTTCAAACCCAAATCTTGGAGAAACCGTTTCATCCAAGGCATCTTTTTCGCTGCTTCTGTAATTGCAATATACTCAACTTCTGTGGTAGATAAGGCAACACACTTTTGCAATTTTGATTACCATGAGACAGCTCCCCCTGCAAAAGTAAACAAGTACCCTAAAGTTGATTTCTTGCCATCAAGGTCACCTGCCATATCTACATTTGTAAAACCCTCCAAAACTGGTTTTGAGCTGCCAAAAGTCAAGCACATCTTGGAGCTACCTCTCAAGTATCTGAAAATCCATTTCACTGCTTGCAGTGATCTTTGCCAAGATTAGAAAGGAACTTGCCTACTAACTGGTTTGGCTTGCTTCATGTTAAATCTTTCAAGTACCCTCGCAATATATTTTTCTTGGAACAACCACAGCTTCCTAGCTTTCCTGTCATAAGAAATCTATATACCCAAAATCTGTCTTGTTGCACCAAGGTCTTTCATACCAAAAGACCTAAACAACTCTGCCTTCAAACTGCTAATCAATTGAACATCCTGTCCCACTATCAACATGGCATCTACATATAACAGAAGAATAATGAACTTACCACCAAGGAACTTTCTGACATACACATAGTGATCTGCCTTTGTCCTGGAATTACCATGACCCACCATGAGATGAATCAAACTTCTTGTACCATTGCCTTGGAGTCTGCTTTAACCCATACAAGCTCTTTTTCAACTTGCAAACTATAACGCCCCGAACTCGGGTCAGTCCAAACCGGCACCCGACCTGAACCCGGTTCGCTACTGTAACAACCCGGATTTAGCTCAACAACCAAATCCAAGGTGTTACTGGCCCATATCAAATACATCATCAATAATATACCAGATCAAAGAAATAAAATCCATTCACCTTATTATACTAACAGAGTTGCGGAAACAAGTATGTGCGGAAGTGTAGTCTAAAATCCTCAATAAACATTTAAGTTGATCATCAATCATTAATATCAAAGTCTAGTAACATAAACTGGTTACTATCTCTCTCATCTCTCTAGTACATCGAATCCAAATGAATAATAATCCAATCAAAAGTACTAAGTCTATATCAATCATCCACCTCAAACAAGATCTGGATAATAGTAATCCTCCGGTGTATACTCAGCTACCTCTCCCTGGAAATCACTAAGATCCCCCTCTCGCGTATCAGCTGAAAAATGAAATAAAAGTAGGGTGAGATACGATATCCCAGTAGGTAACACATGCATGATTAAACAGTTAATATAAGTAAAGTAACACTTCATGCACGATTAAGCAAATATCGACTAATCAGGCTCGTATAATCATTCATGAATACAAAACAGTTTGATAAACAGTTCTAGAAATGAATTTCAGCATGTTCTAGTATAAGAATCCAATATCAAGATCGATAACATAATTCATACTTTGCTAGGATGCACTAAGCAGTCGCATCTAGCCAATAGCTCAATCACATGCCTCCAGCATGTATACAATAATAATATCAAGTGTTGTGATTTCAGTGTTATTGTAGGACTCACAAAGATAGATAAACCTTTTGAGATGATTCTCAACCAATTGCTATACCACCGTACGACTTAGGAACAATGCTACTAATGATATTCAAGTCCCATGCAGCGCAGCTTAGACAAGAGCCGTAGTCACTAACTTATTGCACACGTACCCATCAGAGTTGGCATGTACCACCAACATGCAGCACCAGAATCAATACATGGAGATGGTCGCTTATCCATATGTATAGGGAATCACCAGCAGCTCACCGGGGTGTCCCTCCAGACATAGGACATTCCCAGACAAACTAACTTGCAAAGGAAGCGCGTCGTATATAGGAGTAACTCAACCCAAATGACATCATCCTCAGCTATCTAGCTACAACTATGGATCTATAACCAGCTATGCCCACCAGACTCCAAAATTCCCTAAAATATAATATTTCTATAAGGATTGGTGCCTAGCAGCATATAAAAGTTAAATCTGTCAATTACTTCAATATTCGGTCTTCTGAGTTCTGAATTCTCTTTATATAGTTTTCTGGTTTATAGTGTCATTTAGAAGATGTTTTAGTAATTAAATACTAGTTAGGTTTTCCAAAAACTAGGTTTCTCCATTTCTTTCAAAGTTTGGCAACTAATGTCCTAAATACCTTCCTAATTTATTTTTCTGTAAAACAGGAAATTAGATAATTTATTTTAGTCTTAAAACATCTTATTTAATCATTAAAATTGTCTAAAAATAGTTTGGAATTGAATCAGGATGTGAAATTACGAAAATCTGCAAAATCTGAACAGAGCGCCTAGGATCGCCCCGGTGGTAGTTCAAAATCGAACGCTGACGGTACGTCTTCAAACGGTCTACAGTTTATAACGAGCGCCTAAGATCGTCGACGACCGCCAAGCACAGTCGAGGTCGGCGGTCATTCGAAAACGAACAGAATCAGTTCCAAAACATGATTTTTCTCGTCTAAACTCATTCTAATATATTTATAACATGATTATCTAACTATGTACATCATTACATATCATAAAAACATGCTTTTGCGATTAAACGGATGTAAATACAAATCAATCGAATAAAACAGTGTCACCTACCTCTTCTACGCTGGTTTCTCTCCTTCTTCTCCAAACAAGAGTTCTCACAGGCGCGAGGTAATCCCTGGACGATGAAGAACTCAACCCAGCACCCTTCCTTCTTCCTCTTCTTCTTCTTCTCCTTCGGTCGCTCGTTCGTTCAAGGTTGTCGCTTGCGGCTAGTCAATACGAGCGAATTACAAAGAATAAGTTTAGGTTATTTTAATAGGTATTTATACTCTTTGATCACATGCATCTCACCTATAACTTCCCTATACACCCTGCCCAATCAGAATACATACCTCGATATCTCATGATCGGACGGTCAGATTTGCGTTTAATTCTGGATCTCCACTAATTAGATCATCCCCTACAATTATAAAATATTTCCATCAATTATAACTCTCAATAATATTATTTATTAATTTAATTTATTATTTAAGGAAAATTCGGGGTTTTACACAAACCATGTGCTCTTTCCCCTTTACTTCAAATCCTTTGGGTTGAACCATGTAGATTTCTTCCTCCAAGTCACCATAGAGAAATGCAATCTTCACATCTAACTATTCAAGCTCAAGATCTAAGCTAGCTGCCAAGCCCAAAACAACTCGATTGGAACTCATCTTGACAACTGGAGAGAATATCTCATCAAAGTCAATACCTTTCTTTTGCCTGTAGCCTTTTACCACCAATCGAGCTTTGTACTTTACTAGCATTTCACCATCCATTTTCAGCTTGTACACCCATTTGTTTCCCAGAGCCTTTCTACCTTTAGGAAGTTCCACCAACTCATAAGTGTCATTCTTCTGTAGAGAATTCATCTCTTCCTACATTGCTTTTACCCAGCTCCGCTTGTCCTTATGAGTCTGTACTTCCTGAAAACACTCTGGCTTCCCCTCTTCAGTAAGCAAAACATACTTTGATTCAGGGTATCTGGATGATGGACGATGCTCTCTGGTAGACCTTCTAACCTAAGGCTCTACTGTAGCAGGATACTCCCCCTGCTCAACACTCCCTGGCAAAGTAGACTGCTATCCCTGCTCAAATAAATCATCCTTAGGAACAACTGGCTCATATCTATCTTCAGTCTGCATCTCTTCCCCATCAGTGGCACTATGTGGGGAAATAGAGATAGGTGTAAGGTCAGGAATACCTTCAACTACTTGTCTTGGCTTCTCAGCTTTTTCAAAATCTGCCAAGGTTTGGTCTTCATGAAAAACCACATCTCTACTTCTAATGATTTTCTTCTTTTCCGGATCCCATATCTTGTAGTCGAATTTTGCATCTCCATAGCCAATAAATATGCAAGGAATGACTTAATCATCAAGCTTTGTCCTCTGTTCCTTAGGCACATGTGCAAATGCCTTGCACCCGAACACTTTCAAGTGAGAACAGGAAACATCCTTCCCTTTCCACACTTTCTCTGGAATATCAAAATCCAAACGAACTGATAGGGACCTGTTAATGAGGTAGCATGCAGTCAAAACAACTTCACCCCAGAATGACTTAGGCAATCCAGCCATCCTCAACATGCATCTGACCTTCTCATCAATAGTGCGATTCATCCTTTCTGCTACACCATTATGCTGTGGGATACCAGGTACTGTCTTCTCATGTCTAATGCCACGCTCTAAACAATAGTTATCAAATTCATTAGATGTGTACTCACCTCCATTGTCAGTACGAAGACACTTTAACTACTTCCCTGTTTCTCTTTCTACTAGAGCATGAAACTACTTGAAGCACTGAAATACCCGGTTTGTTGTTTTCAAAACATAAACCCACACTTTTCGTAAAGCATCATCAATAAAAGTAACAAAATATTTATTGCCACTCAAGGACTCCACCTCAATGGGACCACACACATTAGAATAAACTAAGTCCAATACAGTGGGTTTTCTACTAGAGGTTTTGTAACGCCCCGGATCCGTGTTGTTCAATAAAGATATAACACATCTCACGGAGTGTTAGGTATGGGCCCAAGACTCATATGATCACTGGTTTAACCATAAGAGTATTTCAAATCAGAGTGCAACAACTATCTACTAGGAAGCATGGAAAACTATTTGATTAAAATGTCATCAAACCACAATCCTGATATCCCTTATTACATTTCCCAAATCAATCCAATCAATATTTCAATCAAAGAATAAACCTACTAGTCTATGGGATGTAGAAATAATTCTCCTCCCTATATAAGCTGGAAGGATCTACTTAAGTCGTCGCCTCACCACGAGTATCTGAAAACAAAAACCAAAACAAAAGAGTGAGATACAAATATCTCAGCGAGTAGCACATGCATGCAGAAATAGTTATCATCAGTTCTAAATATGCCACGATTAATAAACGGTCTCGAATAATCCATGGAATACAGTAGAAATCCGAAATCAAGTAATCTTGATAACACAGTTAAACAATGTCCATCAGTAATAACAAACAATCATAATATGGTCAATGTCATGAATCTTGCTTAAATTGGTGAATCGACATGCCAAGGCGACATCCACACCTCCATGTACACAGCTCCAGCCTACTCAGGGTATCAGAACTCTGAAATGACGGCCTATTTAGGGTATCGTCATCCAATGTCGGCCTACTCCGGGTATCGGCATTGACAACCAAGCCTACTCAAGGTATCTAGCTGCTCTACACCGGTTGTGGCAACACACAAAACCATGCCATTGCCCCCAATAAAGCAAAAACATTACATTACTAAGCTTAGACATGGATCCAGGATAAGCTAAACCAATAGTAATCTCAAACTCTACAATTTTAGCATAACCGATAAAATAACATGAATCTCCAACGTAGAACAAAATAGTCATCAGATATAGTTGCTGTTATCATGGGTCACCCGGACCAATATACCCCCTCATGGAGGCTCAATAATACTTTAAGCTAACCACAAAGCTTAACAACATATAATGCAGAAAGTCTACGGAAATACTCACTTTAATAATCTACTCATAATATAGTTTACTAAACTTAATCAAACAAGAAGTAACAATTCGGAATAGTGAAGAGCTAAACAAATCAGTATTGCGATAGCAAACCGGTAAAAAGAAACCCAGATAAGACCTTATTAACTCGGGTATGCAGAAAGTTTACTTCCTAATTTCCTTTTCAACTCATTATATTGCTTCGAGGTCTAACTTGGTGGTGTAGAACTTCTAACTCCTCACCTATTTCAAATATGGAATCACCCTCTTTAGTTGGCTGGAAATAGCATTTAAGTTCCAACCACGAAGTCTAAATTTTACAGAAACAATAACCCCTCCTATAGTTGTTGATTCCAACAATTCCACTTCCTCTAAAAATTTGATCTTCCCACACATAATCACATTTTATATTTCAATAAGTACTCACTTCTCATCAATATCCCTCCCTTGGATTTCTGATAATTAGACTTGGAATGTTTAGACAAGCTTTTTCAGCTTCACATGAATTGGTCGAATAGGTTAGCAAGAAGGTGTTGGAGGAAAACTTCAGCAACTAATATTTTCAGAACTTTACTCTTTATTGTTATGATTTATTAATCCTAATTTATTAATATAGATTTCGGAGCTTACCGCCACATCAGCCACCTTCCCCACACTTAACTCAATTTATAGAATGGGTTTCATGAGGATTAAAACAGTCCCAGGGTGCCTACACAATTAGCCGCAATTCTCTGTGAAGAATACACCAGGCACTCACCTCCAGAGGTTGGCGCTAGGTCTACCGAGGTTAGCCTCAGACAAATTTTGAACCGCCGCTAACCTTTTAGAGGTTAGCGCCAGACTAACCGAGGTTGGTGCCAAGATGTTCATCAACACGGTGATACTTTATACACTGCTAAGGTGAATTTCGCCAAGTCTGAACCCAATTTTAAATGTCAAACCAACTCCAATCCCATCCTTTACCTCCTAACATACGGATTAACCCTAATTGAATTTAATCCAAACGGAAAACACATGTAAATCACTCGATCTTCACTAACAGGTCATAACAGAACTCTCAGCGTATTCGATTTCAATTCAAGTTCTAAATCACTTCATATGCTAAAATCGAAGGAAACCGGGTGCTACTCACATGATACGAAATAACCTCACGATCAGTCACCTTCAATCCTTTTCAGATCTCACACGGCAGCAGCTCCAAAATCACCCTTCAATTGATGATCAGCTTCCGATCTCAATTCCTACAGACAAAATGTTCCAGATCCAATTAGATCTGGACGAAACCTGAATCTCATTAACCATTTGTTTATAGATAATTGAGCTAACACTTCTTACCTGGTCTCTCCTGATCGCACAACCGATTTGGATAGATCTCAGCAAATTTCCGACAGCTATGGCAATTCCGACAGGAGAATTCTCTCCTTCCGAATTAACCTCCTGTCGACTCCAAATGCTCAAACTCACCTTACCTTCTCTTCTTTCCCAATCGGCTTGAACACCAGCAGCAATTTCTTCTCCGACCAAAATGAGCGAAACCCAAACTCACCAAAACTGCTGCTATTTATAGTGGTCGTTGGCGCCCATTCTTATCATGATATGCTGTGTGCTGGTCCACAGCTCTTCCTACATAAACAGTTCATTAACCTTGATCCCATGATTTCGTCTTCACCAAATCGCATTAAATCAGCCCATCCACTTAATATCAATTAAATCACCAATATGAATTTATTAAAACAGAACTTTGCTTGCTCACCTTAACTTAACCTTCTCAATTCTAATTTGCGAAATTCCAAATTTACCCTTGACTTCGATTACCTGAACGTCCACCATTAAAATATAATTAACATTATTAGGTAATTCCCATAATAGTATTTATTAAAAATCGGGGTTTTACAGGTTTTCTGAAATCTATAATGCTTTCCAAGTAAACAGTAATCACAAGGATTTAATGACGTACCTTTAGGGAAAGGAATGAGGGACTTCCTTCCTAAAATCTGCAATCCTTTTTCACTTATGTGAGCCAACCAACTGTGCCACAAATCTAGTAGAGCATCCACTTTAGCCACATTCACTATACCACCACACAAATTTACTTGTGTCTTGTAACGTGTGCAACAAAGCTTTCCTCCAGCTAACACCATTGATAGTTTTGAGAGTTTCCAACTGTTGCCAAATTAATTATGATACCCTGCAATATCAAGAGCATTAGTGGAGATCAAATTCAAACGCATATCTGGAATATGTCGTACATCCTTTAATGTAAAGGTGCAACCAACATTAGTGACAAGACAAATATCACCAATCCCAACAATGTCAGAATAGCTATTATTGCCCATCTTAATCTTGCCAAAATTTCTTGCTCTATAAGTAGTGAAGAGCTCTCTCTTTGGAGTAATGTGACATGAACATGCTGAATCAATAGTCCACTCCACATAGGGATTTGAAGCATGACAACACCAATCCTCTCTCACACAAAGAACTGTAACCTCTTCATTTGAAACACAAGCAGTGGTGTCTTCATTGTTGGCTTTCTTCTTATTTTTTTCCTCTTTCAACTTCTTTTTCCAACGCTTGCAGTGTTTCTTCATATGACCCCTTTATTACAGTGGAAGCACTTTATTTTCCTCTTTTACTTGACTGACTTCTTGAGGAACCACGTCCCTTAGGACCTCTACTCATACCTCTACCCTTGTTCTTTGTAACAAGAGCCTATGCACTGTCCTTACTCATGTCTTTTCTCCTTGTCTCTTCATTCAACAAGCTATCTTTCACAAGAGTAAGCTGTAGCACCCCATTAGGAGCAGAATTACTAAGTGAAACTACTAAAGTCTCCCAACTGTCAGGTAAAGAGCTCAACAACAATGGTGCCTGCAACTCACCATCTAGCACTAGCTTCATTGTGGTCAATTGATTCACCAAGTCTTGGAATTCACTTAAATGCTCAGCAACAAATCTTCCCTCTCTGAGCTTCAAGTTCACAAGCCCCCTAATTGCAAAGGCTTTGTTCTTGGCTATTTTTCTCTCATACAGACCCTCTAGCTTTTTCCAAAGACTGTAGGCATTTGTCTCTTGAAATACATGGTGAAAAACATTAAGGTCAACCCATTGTTTGATATAACCGATAGCCTTCCTATGCATCCTCTACCCGTCACCATTACTCATATCCTTTGGATTGGCATTAACACCTTCAATGGGTTCATGTAGATCCTTACAATAAAGGATATCCTCCATCATAGGCTTCCAAATAGAGTAATTAGAAGCACTAAGTTTAACCATGGAACCCGTAGAGTTCTCCATCCAATCCCACAATATTTCTACGCCAACATAACCTGTCTCTGATACCACTTGTTGGGCCCCAAATAATCTGTGGAATTGACTTGGCAAAAATAAACATATACAAGTAATGCAGTAGATAATCCAAACACATAGGCAATATATCAAACACTAAAAGAACAAGAGAGAACGCACCAAATTTACGTGGAAAAGCCCTCCAGTGTAGAGGGAAAAAACCACGGGACAAATCTGATCAATCCACTATAATAAAATAGAGATTACAATGCTCAAGTTATTGTCCAAAACCAAAGTTCTCAACAAATTGGGAAATCAACAAATATCAACTCCCTAAGAATAACAGAAATCTCACCCAAACCACCACAATGTGATGAACCCAAGAATGTAATGAGATCCCTAGTACAACTCTCTATAACAACCAATCTTAGAGAGGAACAAATCCCAAATCCTATGTGAAAAACGGCACCCAAAACGAAAAACGGACGGAAGCGTACCTTTAATGTAGTTATGTGTTTGTGTTTCATCCTTTTCTTGAACACCAGAAGAACACTGACGTTCTCCCAAAAACCCAACATGCTCACCAGTCACCCACATTTCTTCTTTCATGCAAAAGTCATTTTTTTCTTTTCTTCAATGATGCAACCACCACTTCTCTACTCTCTCTTATGTTTTTCAAAAACAAAAGACAAGGGAAAAGACGCCCTAATGAGGAGAGGGTCCCACATGGTTGTGCCACATCATGTGGGCTGGACCCACTGTGGGCACCTAAAAAAATCCTGGATCCTAGATCGCACACCGGGCGCACGTTTTCGTGCGTGCCTCGGGACATTCGGAGTCGCCACTGCCTGAGAGTGCAGGCAGACACGGTTTTGCCCTAACCGGGTCTAAGTCTGGTCTGCGGCTTATTAGAGATCTAGCTAAGTCCTCGGTTACGATCCGGGGAAGTCTAAAAGACACCCCGGTCCGCCCCATCGGTCTGACGGGTCCCTCGGGTCTCCCTGGTTTTTGAGTCAAGTTCACCCTTCCTAGACCAGCATGCTGTTTATTGGGTCTGGCGGGGCCCTCTGAAGGTGTGGGTCCCTTTTATTTGATTTTATCTTTTTATTTATTTAAGTGAAGTGGGTCGGACCCGGGTCCCGTGGGAAGACCCGTGGGTTGCCATGGCTGGGCCTTGGGCCCAGTTGGGTTATTGGGTAACCCATTTGGTTATTTACTTAAACTATTTACAGATTCAAGGGGCTTAGTGGGCTTGGATTTGGCCCATTAGCCAAGGGTCAAAGGGCCTGGGCCTGTTTACTAAAAACAGGCCTGGTGTAGGCCAGTCTAAGGTGGACCACTCATGTGGGCCAAAAGGAGGTCTTGGTGGGCCCATTTGGGCCCATGGTCCAAAATGGGCTTAAGATAGCCCAAGTTGTTAAAGGGGCCGGTTAAGGTCGAATCAGGTTCAACCAGGCCGGAAAATTATGTTTTTTAAGTTATTTTACAATCGCCCGTATTTGTTATACGGTCCACCCTTGCCCGTGGACCAATTCCGGTTGGACTCGCCCGTGAAGTAAACACGGTCCAGACGGGACCGTTCTGAGTTTACGGGCGCCTCCAGTTTTGCATTTTGGCCGCCGATTCTTCCTGGGTTCAGTTCCGTGGCCTTCTTAAGTGCTCCAGAGACCTTTGTTGAGTTTCCAGCATTTCCGGTATGTCACCTTTGTTTCATTTGGCTTATAAAGCCACTTTTCTTTTCTTCTTGTTCTTCTTGGAAAGGAAGGTCCTTATTATTTGTCCACCATCAACTCTTAGGAATAGTAAAGGGGTAATTTACAAGGGATATTAGAAATTCAAAAAGGGACTTCAATCTTCTTCACATGATGGTGATGAAATGGGTTCAAGTTTTCCCTTTTTGAGACATTTATGATAACCCTTTGTTATCACCTCCCCTTTTTTGCATGAGAAGGATTACTTTTGCATGCAATCCCTTATTACATACAACACTCAAAAGAAACATGTTAGATATAACAAGAAGTAGGGAGTATGAGAAGGATGAAATCAAAATTTACTTTAATTTAGAAAGAGAACATACTTACAAATTGTTTGATTGGTGTTTTGGTCCTCCGAAGATTTGAGCAGCGCTTCCGCGTCCTCCAAATTTTGTTAAGATGAAATGGGAAGAGCTTGGTTAAGGTGGATGGGTTTAAGACCAAGTTGAAGAGGATTTGGGCATGGTTTTGGGGTAGTTTAGAAGTATAGGGGTAATTTGGGGATAAAAAAAGTTTAGGTTTTGGGATGGTGGAATTCGGGCAGGGCTTTGGGTATGGAGAGCTCCTGGAAGAAGAGAGTTTCGACCAGGAAGAAGGCTTGTTCAAATGAGGGGGGTGGCCTTTCTATTTATAGGCAAAAAAGGGGCGTGCCCGTATTTGAAGTACGGGCGTGCCTTGCCCGTACTTCAAGTACGGGCGTGCCTTGCCCATAATTCAAATACGGGCGAAAAACGCACATTTGCAAATCTCGCGAATCAACCGTACGGGACGCGTGTCCCGCCGTACGGTGACGCGTGTTTTCTTCCGGAATCTTGCCGTATTTCAAATACGGGCATGCCCTGCCCGTAATGAGAATACAGTCCAGTACGTTTTTAAAATGTTTGGATTTCAAACCTTTATTCAATTTGGTTTTTTGCAAGATTCTTATTCAATTTTTTGATTATTTTATTAAAAAGCGAGATTCTCTTTATTAAAATATTATTAAACACATTTATTTATTTATTTTATTGGTTTATTCCATTTTTGCTGCCTTTTTTGCCACATGGGCAGTTTTTCTGAAACTTCAACTGCTCATAACTTCTTCATCCGGTGTCCGATTTTAGCAAACTTAGTGTCGTTGGAACCGGCTCGGAATCACCTATCCATTGGGATCAAATTTGACAATTGAATTGGGGTTGAGCAAAAAGTCAACTTTTCGCTCCCCAAAAGTTGTACCAGCTCATATCTTTTTCATCTGGACTCCGATTCCAGCAAATTCAGTTGCGTTAGAACCGTGTCGAAATGCTCTTTTCAATGATATAAAGTTTGATGGCCAAATTATCTTGAATCAAAAAGTCAATTTTTTGACCCCCTCAGGGTTTGACTAAAAGTTTGACTTTTCATTTTTTGCCATTTTAGGGGTGAAAAAATCAGGTGTCTACAGCTGCCCCTCTTTGCTGGAGTCACCTTGGGGGATGAACGGCAAAGAAGAAAAAGAACCTTATTTTTGCACCTTCCATTTCTGTCGACATGGTCGACGAGCTCAATCATTGAGTTTGTTTTTAGTGAAAGGGAAGTGTCAGATGTCTGGTATCACTTCCTGGTTTTGGAATCCCTATACCCTCTTTCGGGTTTTAATAGGGCAGTTTCTTTTTGAAAAATGAGATAAGATTGGTTTTGAGCTCATCAGCCTGTTTCGGCGTTGATGCAAGGCACTTAACAATGTTCTTGTCTTCTTGTTTGTTCCATTAAAGCTTTTAGTGACTTCAGGATTTTTTTTTTGAAGGGAAAAAGAGGTTATCAGGCCAAGGTTAGGGACTGGGAGTGGCGGTGAGAGAACGGGAGGAGGCTTCTGTGCTGCTGCCCATCATCTTGAAGACCACACATACCTATTCTAGCCTGGACTATTTACAAAAGTGGGAAATAGAAATTTAAAAAGGGGGCGAATTGGCCCATTATTGCTTTGTTTTTCTTTGAAAAGCTTGTTGCTTCTTTTTGCTTGACTCTTTCCTTGTCGAGGCATTAGAGCTTCTCTTCCCACTTATGAGTATCCACTGGGGTTTGGTGGGAATATGATCTGTCAAGATGACTCCCTGGGGATTATTGTGATGTCTCTTTTTGCTCTGAGGATCTCGACGATTTTCTTTCTTTTGAGCTCTGCTGGGGATGAAAGGGAAGAAGCCTCTGTTGGGGAATGAAGGATCAAAGTATCCTTCTCATGTTCATCTTGCATCTTTCTTCTTCCTTCTTTGAACCTATACAAAGAGCAAAATGTCAGTGCTCGATCTGCTGGGGATATGCAGGGTTTGTTTCTTTTTAAGCATTTCACTTATCACAAAAAACGGCTGTTGATCAAGGTAATAAACCTTTCTTCACAGGTTAGCAGCACAGTTGGGGAAATCTCAAGAGTAGTTAAGCAGAATAATTACGGAAAAACGCAGATGTGGTAGTGTGTGTTTGTGCCTGCAATTATCACAAAAGTCAATCCTTAAGTTAGACACAGATTAGAGTGCTTGGTATCTTTAGCCTTGTCATCATAGGCCTTTGTGAAGCGTTGACTTAAACACAGTCTGCCAGTCTGGGCCCTTTAGATTATTTGGTTGTCCCCACTCAGTGCACTGTTCAACCTGTTTCTGTTTTTGTTGCATTCCCCTTTCTAATCAAGGTATGACCAGTTTTTTTTCTTCTCTCTCTTTTTTTTTTTTGACCACGACTGACCCTTTTTGCACATAGCGCCCTTTTTGGGTTTTCGCTATGTCTGGTCCTTTTAGGGAGAATCCAATTCCGTCATTACCAGAAAACGCAGATTTGACTGTTTTGCTCAAGATCATTCACTTTGGGATTTGAGAGGTCTTTAAGATAGGACGAAATGTAGGCTAGGCCGGGGTTTTGAAAGAAAGATAAGTGGCCCAAGAAGGCTGTGATTTAATAGGTCTGTACAGTGCTCCTTTTATTGTTGGGGCTTACATCCTGGCTCATTTCTTTGGTATGGACTTCATATTGATCTTGTTTTCGACAACTCCTTTTTTCTTCTTCTTTTTCTTGATTTTCTTCGCAATTGCTTTTTTTTTTTTGGGGCCAGGAATGCCCTTTTTGGTGTGAAGGAACACCTGTACTAGGTTAGAAAAGAAATTTTGAGACTCAAAAGTGTTTAACTAGGGGAGAACTTTTTGGGTATTTGGGAGGATTTACAGTCTTAGGGGAGAGTCAAGGATGGCCTCTCTTCATTTCCCAATTGGAATGATCTCAAGGGTAATACAGTTTGACTGCATCTGCATTTATTGGCTCAGGAAAAATAGTTCCGTCCATCTCTTGTAGGATCAGTGCTCCTCTGGACAGAACTTTGTGCACTATGAAAGGTCCTTCATAGTTTGGCTTGAATTTCCCTCTATTGTCTTCTTGGTGGGGGAATATCTTTTTCATAACAATGTTTCCCACCTTGAAGTGTCGTGGTATCATTTTCTTGTTGTAAGCTCGTGCTATTCTTTGCTGATAGAGTTGTCCATGGCACAAAGCTTTGATTCTTTTTTCATCAAGCAACTGCAACTGGTCAAACCTTGATTCTTCCCATTCAATGTCATCAACCTCTGCTTCCTTCAGGATTCTGAGTGAAGGGATCTGCACTTCCACGGGAAGGACTGCCTCCATTCCATATACAAGAGAGAAAGGAGTTGCTCCGGTTGAGACCCTGATTGAGGTTCGGTATGCATGCAAAGCATATGGCAGCTTCTCATGCCAGTCTCTGTAGGTGACTACCATCTTCTCCAATATCTTCTTCAGATTTTTGTTGGCAGCTTCTACTGCTCCATTCATCTTGGGTCTGTATGCTGTGGAATTTAAATGCCTGATCTTCAAATCTTCGCACATCTTGTCCATGTCCTTGTTATTCAAATTCTTGGCATTGTCTGTGATGAGTGCTTCAGGCACACCATAGCGACAGACAATATTATTTCTGATGAATTTCAATACATGGGACCCTTTGACATCTGCAAAGGACACGGCTTCTACCCACTTGGTAAAATAATCTATTGCAACCAAGATGAATTGGTGCCCATTTGATGCCTTCGGATGGATCTCTCCAATCATATCAATTCCCCAGATGGCGAAGGACCAAGGAGAAGTCATTGAGTACAAAGTGTTGGGCAGTGCATGAATGTTGTCAGCATAAACTTGGCATAACTGGCATTTTCTTACATGGATATGGCAATCATGTTCCATAGTTAACCAGTAATAGCCCATTCTCAAAATTTTCCTGGCTATCATGTGCCCATTCATATGTGCGCCAAATTGTCCCCCATGGACTTCATCAATCAGCTGTTGTGCTTCTTCCTCTGTTACACATAGCAGTAATGAATCATTGTAGGACTTCTTGTATAGCTTATCTCCACTGAGGAAGAACTGTCCTGCCAGTTTCTGAATCGTGCGCCTCTCAGATGCTGTAGCATTTTCTGGCAAAGTCCTGTTTCTCAGGTACCTCATTATGTCTGCATACCAGGGTTCCCCTCTTGGTGTGCTCTTCTCAACATGAAAGCAGTAGACAGGATGACGTCGCACTTCTATCTCCAGTGGCTGTACCCAAGTATCATCAATGATGGTTGCCATAGATGCCAGTGTTGCCAGGGCATCTGCAAACCGATTCCTGTCTCGTGGCATATAGTCAAATGTCACGTTTTTGAACTGTCCTTCCAACTCCTTAATCAGTTCCTGATATGGCACCAACTTTGGATCCTTAGTCCGCCAATCCCCCATTACTTGGTAGATGATTAGACAGGAATCACCATAAACTTTTAACTCTTGTATATTCATTTCAATTGCGGTTCGCAAGCCTAACACACACGCTTCATATTCTGCCATGTTGTTAGTGCAATCGAACAAGAGTTTTGCTGCCATTGGATGATGGACTCCCTCTGGGAAAATGATTACTGCTCCAATCCCTTTCCCATTGATGTTGACGGCCCCATCAAAGAATATTTGCCATCTGGTTTCCTTTTCTACTAACTCGGCACACATAATTTCATCATCCGGCAATCCGGTGATAAGAGGCTGATAGTCGAGCACAGGGTGTTCTGCCAGGTGATCTGCTACTGCCTGTCCCTTTATTGCCTTTCTTGTGGTGTAGACAATGTCATACTAAGATAAGATAACCTACCACTTTGCTATCCTTCTTGTGGAGATCGGCTTTTCAAAAATGTACTTCAGGGGATCCGTATCTGAGATCAAAATGACAGTATGATTGAGAAGATAATGCCGGAGCTTCTGAGCTGCCCATACCAACGCACCACAGGTCTTCTCAAGCAATGTGTATCTTACTTCATAATTGGTAAATTTCTTGCTCAGATAATAAATTGCTTGTTCCTTTCTTCCTGTTTCATCATGCTGCCCTAGGACACATCCGGCCGCTGTTTCTGTGACTGATAAGTACATGATTAGCGGTCGTCCTGGTATAGGGGGAACTAAAGTTGGCGGGCTCATCAAATAAGCCTTGATTTTGTCAAACGCTTCTTGGCAATCCTCATTCCAGACCACTGGGTTATCCTTCTTTAGCAATTTGAATATTGGTTCGCACACGGGAGTCATCTGTGCTATGAACCGACTGATGTACTGTAATCTGCCAAGGAAAACTTTCACTTCTTTCTCTGTGGATGGGGGAGGCATCTCCAGAATTGCCTTTACTTTGACTGGGTCCACTTCAATTCCTCGTTTCCCAACGATGAATCCAAGTAGCTTCCCTGAAGTAACTCCGAATACACACTTATTCGGGTTCAATCTGAGCTTGCATTCCCTGAGCCTGTCAAACACCCTTCCAAGGTTCACCAAATGATTTTCCTCTTCTTTTGACTTTGCAATCATATCATCCACATATACTTCCATTTCTTTGTGCATCAGATCGTGGAATAACAAAGTCATTGCCCGCTGGTATGTGGCACCTGCATTTTTCAACCCAAATGGCATCACTTTGTAGCAGTACGTGCCCCAATGCGTGATAAAGGATGTCTTTTCCATGTCTTCAGGTGCCATCCTTATCTGATTGTACCCGGAGAATCCATCCATAAAGGAGAACATGGAATGAGTTGCAGTATTGTCAACCAGTATATCAATGTGTGGCAATGGGAAGTCATCCTTTGGGCTGGCCTTGTTCAGATCCCTGTAATCAATGCACATTCTGACCCTTCCATCCTTCTTGGGGACTGGCACAATGTTTGCTAACCATTCTGGGTAATCTGTAACTTTCAAGAACCCAGCTTTTAACTGCTTGGCAACTTCCTCCTTGATCTTCAGGGCCCATTCTGGTTTCATGCGTCTGAGTTTTTGCTTCACTGGTGTGGCCTCAGACTTTATAGGTAACCGGTGCACAACTAAATCCGTGTCTAACTCAGGCATATCCTCATATGACCATGCAAACACATCAGTGTAGGTTTTCAGAAAATCAGTTATCTGTGTTTTCTGTAATAATGTCAGCTTTTTACCAACTTGAAGAATCCTTGGTTGTGCTGTGTCACCTATGTTGATAGGTTCAGTTTCCTCAATGTTAGCCTGGAGACCTTTTTCATGCCTGTCCAAGGCAAATTGGATTTCAGGTGGGGTCTTCCATGGTTCATCATTATCCTCAAGTTCACAAGGATTACTGGGGATAATTTCTGAATCATCGGGTTGTGATGAGTAAGTGTCGCTATCTGATTCATGCTCGACACTTTGGATTTCTTTTTGTTCTTTTTGACCTTTTTGTTTTTGTTTGATTTTGGCAGCCTGATTATCTATCTCGTGCTCCGAATTTTTCGGGTGTGCGTCGAGATTGACATTAAGGTTGCGATTTTGAGTTTGCTTACTTGCAGAATTATTCATAGGAGCAGAAAAATAATCAAAAGACTTCACGCATTTATTAAAAAGTGCAGCAATATCTACAGGGGGAATTTCAGAAGTGGAAGAAACTCCCTGTGGTAGTTCGGCTTTGCGAGTGGCAAGTGGCGTCGAACTCCAGTTCTGCAATGCGTGCTTGTCCTTGGTTACAGCGGTCACCATATTCACCTTCCCGGTTTGTATCATGCTGATGCTGCTGTCAGAGGAGATGCAAATGGGGTCATCAGTTGTGCCCTTCTTTGGTTGATTCTGACTTGAATTTTCTGATGGTACACTGATCCATACCCCGTGGTGGATGATAGTCCCTGGTACTCGAACAGTGACTTCGTTGGGTGGTTCCACCTTAGGCAATGCCTTGGTTACAGATTTTACTGATGATTCATCCCTCCTGCTGGAAGAATGTTCGTCAGGGGCCCAGTTACCATAAGTTTCATGATAAGCTAGCTCAGTAGGCAGTCCCATCACTTGGGGCATATTCTAGAACATCTGACCCAGACCATCCCTTGTACTTGGGTGTATAATGCAGATAGGAGGTGGGGGAGACCTTTGCCTTGGAGTGGGTTCTCCGGAACTATCCTGGCTTTCCATCATGTAGATGTACTGAGCTGGCTCTTCTTCTTCAGTATCATCTGATGGGTAGACAAACGCCTCTTCAGGGATAGCTGGTTTTTTGGTGTCAACTGACTGCCAAGAGAATAGAGCAGACAGTTCTTCCATCAACCCACTGAGAGCTTCTGAGTTCTCTTCTATAACTGTCTCCTGGGGCAAGGGAGGTTCGTCCCATAACCTTCGCGGATAATTAGCTTCCGCTTGCTTCGCTGGATCATTGAACTCATCGCCCCATCCCTGGGGTACTATGTTCTGAATGGCCTGTGCAGCTGTAAGCACCTCATTTTTGCGCTCCCCGAAAAATCCAAAAATGCAAACCCTGGACAGAAAGTCAACCCTAAGGGGTGAAAAGTTGACTTTCTGCTAAAATCCGATCCAGAGGCCTACCCCTAGGTCATTGGGTAGAGAATCTCGACACGGTTCCAACGCAACTGAGTTGGCAAGAATCGGGGTCCGGATGAAGGTTCTGCGGGCGGTCAAACCTGAGCAGAGCCAAAAGTTGACTTTCTGCTAAAATCCGATCCAGAGGCCTACCCCTAGGTCATTGGATAGAGAATCTCGACACGGTTCCAATGCAACTGAGTTTGCAGGAATCGGGGTCCGGATGAAGGTTCTGCGGGCGGTCAAACCAGAGCAGAGCCAAAAGTTGACTTTCTGCTAAAATCCGATCCAGAGGCCTACCCCTAGGTCATTGGATAGAGAATCTCGACACGGTTCCAACGCAACTGAGTTTGCAGGAATCGGGGTTCGGATGAAGGTTCTGCGGGCGGTCAAACTTGAGCAGAGCCAAAAGTTGACTTTCTGCTAAAATCCGATCTGGAGGCCTACCCCCAGGTCATGGGATGGAGGGCTCCGATACGATTCTAATGAAACTAAGTTTGCCCAGATCGGAGTCCGGATGAAGAAAATATGAGCTGATGAAATTTCCGAGCAGCAAAACCGACAATCTGCGCACGTGGCAAAAAGCTGCACACGTGGCAAAAAGCTGCACACGTGGCGAGTTGCGCAGGAAAATATCTCGGGGATCAAATCCATAAATATCCGAACATTCGAAATATCCCAGGGACTAAATCTGTAAAAATCCGAAAATATCGGATTGAATTGAAATTGGCCAGGGACCAAATCTGAATTTTTAAGATTTTTTCGACCGGCGAGCGGCGGCATTTAATGAAATGAAGGATTGGGGCCTGACTGTTTAAAAAAGGAATTTGAGGATGTCTTAATTGACTTTATTAAATTTAGCACAAAATTCTTCATGAAAAAAGAAGTACAATGCCAAAATTTAAAACAAGCAATTACAAGATTAAACAAAACAAACAAACCCAGAGTCTAGCTAGGTTGGTCATCATCAAAATGAGAGGACACGTCTCGCCTTTTCAAGGCACGCAGAAGTTTATTCCGCAGACGTCGGTCCTCTTTTGCGCGTCTGCGCATGGTGTCAAGCTGTTGCTGAAGGGCCTCATTGGCCTGCTTGTTTTTACGCTCGGAATCCACGTATGCACGGTGGATTCGAGAATGAGATTCCCGCAGTTCGGCCACCCTATCCCTGTATGTGTCAGGGGGCGGAACTGGGATATCGTCAAAGGTGACGATATGGAGAGGAGGTGGGCTGTCTAGGCCAGTTTCTCGAGCAATCTATTGTTCGTAATTACGAACATCGGATGCAGTGAAAATGTCCTCTTGGAGTATGTGCACGTGTTACCATTCCTTCACCAATTTTTTCTTCAATTCCCATGTAAGTGGGCCAGTTAATCCTTCCGCCTCATCCTTGATTGGTATTCCCTGAGACTTCCCAAACTGTCTCAGAATTCGAACCGGATAGTATGGCATGGCATGGGTCAAGCCTATCAAGGCTAGGCAATGTCTTTTCCTAAAAGCTATGACGGGAGTATATGTTTGGTCAAATGTGCCTCCCCATCTTATATCAGTTTCTCCTTTCAACTGGAGAAAGTGGTCAAACCAGTCCTCTTTGGAGGGTAAGTCAGGTCTAATCTCTCTTCGGGCCATCAATGTGACATTGTCACGGACGTACCCATAACGTGGGCTGACAGGTTCAGCAACCATCAGGTGATCTTGAAGCCAAATGTGTAGGAGAGGAGCGCATCCCTGAAACCTCCTAGTTCCGTTCTTGGTCATGGTCAAGGCATGATATAGCTGAGTAAGGATCAGTGGTGCAATTCGGAATTTCACCTGGAGTTGGTCTACAATTTCCATGAGGGCCAAATTAATGGTGTCTCCCCCAGTAGGAAAGAAGAGTTGTGACAGAACCACGAGGGTGAAAGTGTCCCACCAAACACGGGGTCTTTCCTGCTTCTTGTCCCTTATCTTTTCAGCAAGGAAGGTTTTAGAGACCCGCGTGAATGCTTGGTCACCTCCTAAAGTCTGGAATTCTCCTCTGGGTAGGCCAAAGAAAGTACAAGCTTCATTCTTGTTTGGCCTTGCTGGTTCACCATGGTCACGGAATCGGAGGAATAGTTCGAATTCCTCAATTGTGGGAGTCAACTCATTAACTCCAAACTTAAAAAGTGAAAGTTGGGGATCCCAGAAAGGTAGGGCCGCCTGAATCATGCCCCAATTAATGGGCACATTTAACAGGGACAGAGTTTGTCTCATATGGTATTTCTGTTCCCATTGAATTTGTTCATCTCCTTGCAATTGCCTCGTCCAAGAACGGATCCAAGGGGTATCAAAGGCACACTTCTCTATCCTAGGGAAGCGAACTCTCTCAGTCGAGGATGAAGATGCCATGCCGACTATCCGATTGAAATTTCAAGTCAATTTAGGGTTTTCTACCAAAAACTCTAAATTAGCCTAAGGCATGTAGCAAGATATGCAAAAATCAAATCAATGCCTAAGCAGTTCATGCAATTATCAATCACAGAAATCAAATCCAAGCACTAAAGTTATGGGGTTTTAAGGGTTATGTCCTTTAAATATTCAGGTCTTAGCCGGCATTTTCTTTCATCTGCCTTTTCATCTGCCCCTAGTATCGGACTGGAAACAATATTTACAACTTGCCTTCGAGGGCGAAATTTACAAAAATAAATCTGGAAAGAGAATCCCCTTTAGTGTTGTTGAGAACCCAAAAGGAGGGTACAAATTTGCCATTCGGCAGGTGGGCTGAAATCCTATCTCTAGGGTTATTCTGCCCTTGTTCTGACCCATTTCTGTCTGATCTGGCCGGCTTTCAACTGAACCAAGACCGACTTGGAAGCACGGATTAAATTGAGTTAATTTCCTTAAATTAGGGTTAAGACCAACAAAGGTGGGGGTTAATACCCCAGATTGATTTTACCCCTATTTGTTCATTCATGTTCATGCTCACATCAGGGTTTATCAGAAGTAATAGGCAGGGAAGGATACCCAGCCCAAGGCACCTGCCTTCAAGGGTCTGAGCCAAGTACTAAACCCTTCGCGTACCATGGCAAGAAACCAATAGCGCTTGAAGAATCTAGAAACCTGGGGAGATGGGTTTACCCTGCTTTCCTCGGCAAGCCACGGGAGCGTAGGGCTAATACCATCCCAAAAGTTAGTTTCTCGATTGAAGAAGGGTGGCTGCTAGAGAGATCTAGGTTTTGGTTAAGAAGAGCATTCACATGGTGCAGACAGCATTCAGTTCGGATCATTCATGCAGACTCCCTCATGCATGTCACCCCACGTAGTTAAAAAAATTCATTCACAGTGTAGTGAGGTGCTTGTATGTGCAGTGGGGTCAAGTGCTGTGTCTATTCGGGTGATTCTCGGATAATGGGCTGATTAAGGGTTCCTTAATGTCACTTTTATAGTGAGAATACAGAACAGTATGTAATACAATGTTTGGGTGGATCCCCAGGTAAGTAGAGGGTCACAGGGAACCGCTTAAATTCCACTTTCCTTAGGCAATTATCTCGTCCTTGTGACAGGATCCCCCAATATCATGTAATTGCATAAGTTCCATAAACCACTAAGGTTGGACAAGAAGTACTTCCTAAATCTGCTTATATCCACCTAGTTGACTCATTTGATAACCAGGGTCCAGCTGGGTTGAGGGATCCCCAGCAGAGTCGCCAAGCTGTGCGCACCTAAAAAAATCCTGGATCCTAGATCGCACACCGGGCGCACGTTTTCGTGCGTGCCTCGGGACATTCGGAGTCGCCACTGCCTGAGAGTGCAGGCAGACACGGTTTTGCCCTAACCGGGTCTAAGTCTGGTCTGCGGCTTATTAGAGATCTAGCTAAGTCCTCGGTTACGATCCGGGGAAGTCTAAAAGACACCCCGGTCCGCCCCATCGGTCTGACGGGTCCCTCGGGTCTCCCTGGTTTTTGAGTCAAGTTCACCCTTCCTAGACCAGCATGCTGTTTATTGGGTCTGGCGGGGCCCTCTGAAGGTGTGGGTCCCTTTTATTTGATTTTATCTTTTTATTTATTTAAGTGAAGTGGGTCGGACCCGGGTCCCGTGGGAAGACCCGTGGGTTGCCATGGCTGGGCCTTGGGCCCAGTTGGGTTATTGGGTAACCCATTTGGTTATTTACTTAAACTATTTACAGATTCAAGGGGCTTAGTGGGCTTGGATTTGGCCCATTAGCCAAGGGTCAAAGGGCCTGGGCCTGTTTACTAAAAACAGGCCTGGTGTAGGCCAGTCTAAGGTGGACCACTCATGTGGGCCAAAAGGAGGTCTTGGTGGGCCCATTTGGGCCCATGGTCCAAAATGGGCTTAAGATAGCCCAAGTTGTTAAAGGGGCCGGTTCAGGTCGAATCAGGTTCAACCAGGCCGGAAAATTATGTTTTTTAAGTTATTTTACAATCGCCCGTATTTGTTATACGGTCCACCCTTGCCCGTGGACCAATTCCGGTTGGACTCGCCCGTGAAGTAAACACGGTCCAGACGGGACCGTTCTGAGTTTACGGGCGCCTCCAGTTTTGCATTTTGGCCGCCGATTCTTCCTGGGTTCAGTTCCGTGGCCTTCTTAAGTGCTCCAGAGACCTTTGTTGAGTTTCCAGCATTTCCGGTATGTCACCTTTGTTTCATTTGGCTTATAAAGCCACTTTTCTTTTCTTCTTGTTCTTCTTGGAAAGGAAGGTCCTTATTATTTGTCCACCATCAACTCTTAGGAATAGTAAAGGGGTAATTTACAAGGGATATTAGAAATTCAAAAAGGGACTTCAATCTTCTTCACATGATGGTGATGAAATGGGTTCAAGTTTTCCCTTTTTGAGACATTTATGATAACCCTTTGTTATCACCTCCCCTTTTTTGCATGAGAAGGATTACTTTTGCATGCAATCCCTTATTACATACAACACTCAAAAGAAACATGTTAGATATAACAAGAAGTAGGGAGTATGAGAAGGATGAAATCAAAATTTACTTTAATTTAGAAAGAGAACATACTTACAAATTGTTTGATTGGTGTTTTGGTCCTCCGAAGATTTGAGCAGCGCTTCCGCGTCCTCCAAATTTTGTTAAGATGAAATGGGAAGAGCTTGGTTAAGGTGGATGGGTTTAAGACCAAGTTGAAGAGGATTTGGGCATGGTTTTGGGGTAGTTTAGAAGTATAGGGGTAATTTGGGGATAAAAAAAGTTTAGGTTTTGGGATGGTGGAATTCGGGCAGGGCTTTGGGTATGGAGAGCTCCTGGAAGAAGAGAGTTTCGGCCAGGAAGAAGGCTTGTTCAAATGAGGGGGGTGGCCTTTCTATTTATAGGCAAAAAAGGGGCGTGCCCGTATTTGAAGTACGGGCGTGCCTTGCCCGTACTTCAAGTACGGGCGTGCCTTGCCCATAATTCAAATACGGGCGAAAAACGCACATTTGCAAATCTCGCGAATCAACCGTACGGGACGCGTGTCCCGCCGTATGGTGACGCGTGTTTTCTTCCGGAATCTTGCCGTATTTCAAATACGGGCATGCCCTGCCCGTAATGAGAATACAGTCCAGTACGTTTTTAAAATGTTTGGATTTCAAACCTTTATTCAATTTGGTTTTTTGCAAGATTCTTATTCAATTTTTTGATTATTTTATTAAAAAGCGAGATTCTCTTTATTAAAATATTATTAAACACATTTATTTATTTATTTTATTGGTTTATTCCATTTTTGCTGCCTTTTTTGCCACATGGGCAGTTTTTCTGAAACTTCAACTACTCATAACTTCTTCATCCGGTGTCCGATTTCAGCAAACTTAGTGTCGTTGGAACCGGCTCGGAATCACCTATCCATTGGGATCAAATTTGGCAGTTGAATTGGGGTTGAGGAAAAAGTCAACTTTTCGCTCCCCAAAAGTTTGACCAGCTCATATCTTTTTCATCTGGACTCCGATTCCAGCAAATTCAGTTGCGTTAGAACCGTGTCGAAATGCTCTTTTCAATGATATAAAGTTTGATGGCCAAATTATCTTGAATCAAAAAGTCAATTTTTTGACCCCCTCAGGGTTTGACTAAAAGTTTGACTTTTCATTTTTTGCCATTTTAGGGATGCAAAAATCAGGTGTCTACACCCACTAACACAACGCACGTGCCCTCTAACTAGTAAAAAGTAAAAACCCTAATGCAACAGTTTTGATAAAAACAAATCTGCACACAGGAAGTTGAACATGCCAAAGTTAAAATGCAATAGCAACATGGCTATTAAATCACCAACAAAAATAAAAAATCGAAAATCAACTTGGAGTGCTATACACAAACATTATTCCTTCAGCTGAGATTATGCTTCATGAGTTGCGCTTGTGTTTTTGGGGAAAAAAATCTCTCTTTGAGGTTTGAATCTTTCCATTTGTTTTTATAATCAGGCTGTCTTTGTTTCAATGGAATTTCAAAACAAAATTTCCAGGAAAAAAATTCCTTTTTTCCTTCTTTTTCAAGTGGTTTGGACTAACATCTATGATTTTCTGGAATTAATTTTCCATACGTAGGCCTAAAGGGGGAATTGAAATTAAAGTTAAAAAAAAACTAGGAAAAGTTAAAGTTGAATAATCTATTTTAAACTCTGTAACTTTTTAATATATCAACAATGGCATAGAACTTAATAAAATTTTCAAATGTCGATCCCTAGCTTTGTTTTACTGTTTCAGAAAATTTTCTGATTGCTGCTAAGGTGACCAAACTTGCTTAAAAAGAGCAAAAATTAATCCAGAGGACTTAGAAAGAAGATTAAATCAAGCTGTATTCAATTTTAGAAGGAAAAAAAATTGTGACAGTATTTAGAATCCTCATCATAAGAATCAACTGAGAAAGAGGGGAGGGTTTGCTTGTCTGGACATTGCAGGGCAAGTTAGGGGAGGCTTCTTCTCTACTGTGCTAGTAAGCACACCGTCCTAAGAAATAGCAAAGATGTTATAAGTTTTGCATTGTTTGAGAGTGTACACAGAAATTTCGTGTATTTCCCTTTAATACAAAATAAAGTGATTACAAATAATATGAATTTGATAAAAAGAGGGATTTTACTCTCTTTGGGTGCTCAATCACGTGAGCGTCCTCTGATTAACGAGCCGTTTGGTGTAGACGAATTCCACGTGGCGTTCTTGAGTTTTGGAGTGGTTGTATGTGTTATTCACTCCAGGATTTGTGCTTGCTTCTGCTTGTTTGTTGACTTGAAAGAGGATTTTCTCTTTATAGAGAAATGCCCCTTTCTTCTTTGGAAGGAGGTTTTCTCTTCAAGAGAAGTGCTCATTTCTTCTTTGGGTGGAGGATCCGCTCCTGCCTTTGAGTTGTTTCTGCCTTTGGTGGAGGGTTTTCTCTTCAAGAGAATTTCTCCAAGACTTATCTGATCTGCTTCTCTTCAGATGGAGGGTTTTCTCTTCAACAAAATTTCTCCAGAGCTTCAGCCTTTCAGTTCTCCTTGATTTGATATGCGTGTCCTCTCCTTGTAACCAAGCCCCTATTTATAGAGTTAAAATTACAAGGAATTGACAAATTTACCCCTCAAAAGATAAATAACCGAATTTTAAATTAAAATATCCCATATTTATCTTGTGGGATATGGGCTCACAATTTGGGCTTAATGAGCTATTCTTTGACAAGCCCATTTACAAACATGGGTTATGGGCCTTGCAAATTTTGATGTCTACAAATGCCCCCTAGAGACTTGTTTATTTAAAAATTTTTCAATGAACAAGCCTCGACCCACTTTGCATGGAGTTAAATTTGTAAAACCTCTTCTTCTTTTTCTTTTCTTTTTTTTTTCAAACTTTGTGGATGTATGAATAGTCCATTTTTTTTTTCAAAATTTGTTTTGAAACATTGACTTTTGTGGTCAACCTTTTTTTTCATTTCATTTTTTTCTATGGGAAGATGACGTGAGTTGTCAACCCCTTTTTTCTTTTTCCTCTTTTTTTTTTTAAATTTTGGAAATAATTCCTAAAAGTGAGTCGTTTATTTCTAGAATCCTTGTTGCAATGTTTGAGATAGTATCAAACACTATTCTTGTAGATCAACTTCAGAGTTTTAATCGGAATTCCAATCGGAGAAGGAGACTTGCTCTATATAATCACAAACATGCAATCCAACTGTAAATATTTCTTGGAGTTTCCTCTGGCTTCTGAAGATTTCCAGCTTTCTTCAAGAAGTGTTTGAGACTACAGTGAAGAACTCTTTACCGGCAAAAAACGTTCACAAGTATGTTCTTGTTTAATCTATTTTTTTCTTTCATGCCAATTGCATATTTCTAGCTTGTTTGATCTCAATTTGGATGAGGACACAAACGGATGAGTGGTCCTTTGTGACCAAAATCGTGACGGTTTTATGGGGCATTTGGGGTGTCTATCTCCGCCTTGCCGAGAATACTTCAGGTCTTGCCACACTGTCGGAAGAGAATGGTGTGTAACCAAAACGACGATAGGCACAAGAAAAAAAACAAAGCCACTATAGAGGAATACAATCGTGTTCTCCTTAATCACTCTCTCCCATGTTTCAAGCTAATGAATTTGATCAAAAGTCAAGGGATCCGCAGGAGTTTCTTGCCAAGGAGTCATAGAAAAAACCAACTCATCTCTCCATGATAAAACTGAAACGAAAGTCCAAAGAACAAGAAGAAGAAGAATCTCAGTGAGTAATTCTATGCACAGCCGGTGAAACTCGGTCAAGAAATTGATAAAACCTCCAACCAGTGAGGATGAAGTAGGAGAACTCATTGACTACAAGGGCTTTAAAGCTCACTCTCTCACGAGTAATCTTAGATGGTATCTGTGAGCACGTGATTTTGCACAACGAGGCGCACGTGGAGTGCGTGCCTCGGGACATTTGGAGTCGCCACTGCCTGAGAGGTGCAGGCAGACACCAGGATACCTATCCAATCTAATCTTTGCTGGTCTGCGGCTTTTTAGAGCTTCTGGGTAAGTTCTCGGTTATGTCCGGGGAAGTCCGAAGACACCCCGGCCCGCCCCGTCGATTTGACGGGTCCCTCGGGTCTCCCTAGTTTGAGTCAAATATCTCACCCTGCCCTAATCCAGCATGTATTTTTATTTAGTCTGGTGGGGACCACTGAAGGTGTAGGTCCCCTTAAATTGATTTTATCTTTTTATCTTCTTATGGTTAAGCGGGTCGGGTATGGGTCCTGTTGGAAGGTCCATTGGAATCCGAGTTGGGTTTGAGCCCATGGCCCAGTCAGGGTTATTGGGTAACTTATTGGATTTGGTTGTTTTGGTTTTGAATTAATTTAATCATACAAGTTAAGTGGGTTAAAGATTTTTAAGGGCCCAACGGGCTTAGGGAGGTCCATGGGCAATTAACCAGGTGGCCTCGGGATCCATTAGCAAATGGACCCTGGTATGGGCCGGACTGAATGTGGGCCCCGTTGGAAGGCTTACAAAGCCTTGGTGGGTGTAACACCCCAGACCCATACCCATCAAGATATTGTCCGCTCTGGGCCCAATGGGCCCTCACGGATTTGTTCTCAAGGGATAACACGAGAAAACTTCCCAGTGGTCACCCATCCTAGCACTACTCTCACCCGAGCACGCTTAACTTCAGGGTTCCAAGGGGATTTAGTCCTGTGTTATACCTTAAAAGGCCTCTTGCTTAGTAGGGGGTCTTAAGACTACTTATAGCATCCCCAAGCGTTGTGGGATCCCAACCATATGCACATCATCGCCTAGTAGCTCACCCAGTAAGATTACCCATTCACCTGCCCACTCAGACAGCCAGGATGTCATAGTGGGCCCAATGTCTCAAAATGGGCTTGGATTGGCCCAAAAACCCAATTGGTTCAGCCTGCATTGAAACGGGTCGGATTGGGTCCAGCCGGGTCATAAAAATTGCTTTTTTAATTACTTACAAAATTTGACCGCATATACAATGCGGATTGGGCAGAACCGCATAACCAATGCGGTTCAGGTAGGGGTGGCAATTTCTAGCCCGGCCCGCCCAGCCCGACCCTCCCGGCCCGGTTTTAATAGGGTTTGGGCATGATTTTTAGGCCCAGCGGGCTAGCCCGGCCCGGATTTTAAGAGCCCATAATATTTAGGGCTGGGCTTGGGTGAGTTTATTTTAGCCCGAATCGGCCCGGCCCGGCCCTATTAATATTATGTTTACTAAAAAACATAATTTTAATCTCTCCTTATCACTCTCCAACAAGCATCTCATTTAAAGTTGATTAGTTTAACATATTTTACATGTTTTAATGTATTTGGATTGTGGGATTTAATTTTCCTAAGCAATATAGAAACTTTCCAATAGTACATATATTTTTTGTATTCAAGTCTCAAAAAAACATTACTTATCAAATATATGTTGAATGTGTATAAGAATTTCTATGCTTCGGAATGTTGAATACAACAATTCGTTAGTGAACATGCGGCCTCATTGTCTTCTTTTGGGATTTAACTAAGCCTTAAAATGTCTTGTGTTTTTGTTTCTTGATTAAAAAAAATTAATCATTTGTAAAAAAACCGGGCCAAATAGGGCCGGGCTTGGACAACTCTACTTTTATTAGGTTCGGGCTTGGGCATGATTTCCAAGCCCAAAATCAGGGCTGGGCTGGGCTTGGGCAAGCCCTAAAGTACTTATATATGCTCTTAAGCCCAGCCCGATAAATTGCCACCCCTAGGTTCAGGCCTGACCGCATATGAAATGCGGTCAAAGCCCGAACCGCACTGAGTATGCGGTTCGGCTCGGAATTCAAAATGGCCGAAATCTTTGCTGGGTCTGGTTCGCCTAGTTCTTTGGGACGTCCGCCGATTTTTGGTGGGTTTCCAAGCACATACACAATGATGTTAAAGCTTCAAACTTGGCTCAAAGCAAACTTTATTTCATGGGAATTGAATCAATGAAGGATTCTACGCATTCGGTCTTCACCTAAATGTTGAAACAAGGACTCTAGAGATCCCTGTTTGTTATCAACATGATCTCATTCCCCCCTTCTTTAAGGGATAAGATTGAAGGCCTAAAAGGCTTAGATCTTACTCCATTCGACTAACTTATCCAAGTGAAACACACACACATGAAACCCCTATAGATAATAAAGCAATACATGATATGCTTGCAGATTATGTAAACAGCAAATGTAAAAGACAATCTAGAGAAAAGATCTAACATGCCTAAAAAAGGTAGAGCTTAAACTTATGAAAAATGATTCATGCCATAGTTAGAAATGAGTTAAGGCAAAGCTTTCCTACTGATATTCACAATGAATGAATGTAAGCTGAAGCAAACCTTAGATATACCTATTACATGCTACTCATGGGTGAGTGTAGTGTTCATCCTTTCTAAGAAATATGCAACAGTAGATGAGAAGACGAGTGTGTCTGTGCCTTTGTGAATAATCTCTAATATATATATATATGATGACAAATAAATCCTAACAAGTATACCGAGCGACTGCAGTAATCACGTTTCAAATGAAAGGAAAGAGGGAAAACAGATTAGGGATACAGCGGATAATAAAGAGGACAAACCCCTCCTAGAAAATGAGCAAACCAACATAAGAAAGGTTAGTTTAAGAGTGCTTTAACAAGACTCTTACTTATGTGGAACTCTCTTCTCCTCCCATTTCCTTGTACGAGGAGTCCCCCTTGACATGGGGACTCCCATAGCATGTACAAGAGAAGCAAATAGGTTAGAAACAAATAGGAAATAGTAAGCCTAAACGAATTAAAAAGAAAGTAGCTCAAAAGAACTCGATTTTGACATATATTGAATGAAAAATGACAAGTATCCTCACCTTGATATTACCTTTGCTCTTGGATTTATGATTATCCTCCAAGTGGCGTAGATAGTAGTTTGTGGAGCCTCTTTTTGTTTTTCAAAGTCCTTCTCTTAGTTCTCTTTGTAGGGATTAATATGAAGAATAAAAGAAAGGGAAAAGGCCTAAGGGTATTTTGGCGATGAAACGGAGTTTAGGTGTGGGGGTAGGGCTTCATGAAGGTTTCAGGCTGCTGGAGAGGTAGGGGGACAACAGGGTTGAAGAGAACCTCTCCAACAATGAGGGTTGGGGCTCTATTTATAGGCAAAAATGAGGTGCTAACAGTATCGTTGATCCTTCCTTACCAAAGAAGAAAGAAGATCTAAACAAAAGAAAAAATAGTACTTATGAGAGAGGGGATTGCCTGCTGTGTTAAGGCAACCAAGGGAAGGACAGTGCATTGGGGAAGGCGGTGGAAAGAGAGAGAAATAGGGGCTGAAGTAAGAGATAGTGAAAAGACAAAACATCGAGAGAGAGTTGGAGAAGTGGGAAATTAATGAAGAGGGAGAAGAGAAAAGAGATGGGGAAGAGAGAGAGCGTTGGAGGATAAAAATTAAATAAAAATAATAATAATTTAAAGAAAGAGGATAAACAGTGGGGGGGGGGGGGAGGAAATGATGAAAGCCATTAGCGAGGAAAGAGAAACGTAGAAGTGGAAAATAGAGAGAAAAAATAAAAAAGAAAGTGGAGAGAGAAAAGGCTCTCACCTTCACGTCATCTTCCACTTTTATATTTGTGCTTTCCCTCTTTTATATGGGTGGATTGCTGAACACAATGATCCCGCTTTAAAAGGAAAATATTTGTGCTTTCCTTAGGTTAAAGTGAGATACTATTCAGACTTGAAGGAAGTTCCAATCAAGTACCTAAGACTTGTTTCTCACGATCCCATGACTGGTTCTTTTAGTCATGTAAGTATAGATCGTGACAAAACACTTGACATCAACCCGATTAGTGAGTATTCTCCCTAAGAAGAGGCGTCTAGAGAAGACTTGATGAGAATGGATCGCCAGCCTTCTTTATGCTATCCTCCTCATCACAATTTTTGTGAAAATCCTCTTGTCCCTAAACCGATGGTTGCATTGAAGATTGGAGATGGCCTAGTCAAATGGGACACGACACTTGGCTCTCATGGAGGCTCTCTTGGAGAAATTCAGTATCTTAGTGGATTTTGGGACTGGACAACTGAAGTTTATAATAAACTTCTTAGTGTTGATCGTACCAAGGAGCTTGTACTTGCAGTCTATCAAGCATCTTTAGATTATGCTCATCTTACCAACATGTACTCTCTACAAAGTGTGGTGTCCAGAAACGAATACGTTTGTGACGAGCCATGGCGAGATATGTATCTCTTTGTGGGATATCCATTAAGTCACTGGACTTTCTATCAGTGGCGAATACCATCAAGAAGTCGTCCCCTGCTTGGATGAATTGAAGTCATTACCAAAGTCTTGCTCCTATCTATTCAAGGCATTTGACTTGATCACCCTTGAAAAGAATTCTGATCGAGTCAGACATTTAGATTGGCTTGAATTTTGGTATCCAAAGGCTAAGCGTATTCCTAATCCTCGTGTCTATTTAGATTACAAGGATGCATCCCACGCTTTTTATTTTGATAAGCAGATAGGAGAGAGTCATCAATCGAAGAAGATATACCGAACTTCTATTCGTATGGATGCCGTGGAAGGCAAATGGAAGGACAACGTGAACCCGGTCTCCCGCTTGAATTTTCATGTTGATTCGTTTATTGACGGAGAAGCAAGAATTGCTTCATACTTAGCTTTATGGCTTTGCTGGTACATTCTACCAATTGGAGAGGATTTCATTCGTCCCGGAACTTTTAGGATTGCTTCTCAGATGGATCAGGGAGTCACTCACAGCTTGGTTCCTCCAATTTTAGCCAACATATACAGAGGACTTTCGAATACTTATATTAGTATTTGAAAAGATGGTAATCTTGGAACGACATCTTCCCCTTTCCCCAGTCATTTCTTTATGCATGGATGGGTTTGTATTTTGCACGCGGGGTATTACTGAAATTGACGAGGATTGTGGCTGCTCCCTTATCAAACGATTCCGAGGTCCTTTGAATGCATATTTCTTCTTCGAGAGTGAAGCAAAGCAAGTCAGGGCATCATTTGTGGGACCATGACTAAGAAGGACTTCTTCTGGCATCCTTTTTCCATTACACCATCCAAGACCAGGTATAAGAAGTGATACTCGCAATTGATAAAAGGAGACTATTGAGTTCATGTTCAGCATTCGCCTTGGATATGTCATGCATCACCGTGGACCGATCTTCATTCATGAGATATACAACCCACACCGTTTTGCCAGACAACATGGATTCCACCAAAAACTTCCAGGAAGTCCTCTCCCTTTCTCTTCAAAAGTTGATGCTGCTTCTTTATTTAGTTTTTGGTTATCTCTAACCAGGGTTGGCAGTGATGCAGAGTTCCATATCCCTTATCCTTGTGACGACATTGATGGTCAGTGTGGTCTTGATTATTTGGATTGGTGGGAGAAAATTGTTAACCCTTTTCTAGACGGGGTTAGCGTGTAGACTTTAAGTGACAGTGAAAAGTCAAGCTTCCGCATTGATTTGCATAGAAGCAAAGTAGATCGAGATGCCATGAGAAAAGCAATGAATAAGCCATCGTCTTCTTTGAGCTAGAAACGAAGTTCTTCAACTGCTTTTGAAGATCAAAGACATCCTTCCCATAAGTCAATAAAGATCATTTGGTAGAAGGCAGCTTTAACAAATGCAGAAGCCAAAGAGTCAACATCTCCTGATGATCTTGATAATGTTCCACTCAGGACTCACATGAAACCTCGGGCAGAATTGGTGGATGATGACAATATTAGGGAGGCAACAAAGTGAGCATGCCAAAGGGCAATAGAAATGGAATGATCATGTTCCCACCTACCTCTGATTTTAGAAGGTGTTGCTACTCCAGTGGTTGAAACTTCCACTCCTCAAACGACGGAATTGGATTCGAGTAATAAATCACCTAATCTTTTTGAAGGTAATTCGTTACTACCAGTTCTTTTTTTTAAATATATATATATATATCCTTTTTCTTTTTAGATTTCCCACCAATACCAAGTGATGCATTTTTGGAGCATCTTTCAGGTTTAAATTTTATTGGTGGAGACAATGTTGCTATAGATCTTGCCAACGCACTGGATGATGCTGTGAGACATGGGAAAAATCAATCCAGTGACTTTCCGATCATCACACGGGATTCGAAAAAAGGGAAGAGTCGCCACCATTCTTTTTAGGTGTGAATGGACACCAAAATCATCAAAATAAGCACAAAAAGGCAAATCTAGATAAAAAAGAATTCCTCTTTAAAATAAAAAATCCAGAGATGGGTAAGGGGATTAGATTATGAATAGGGGAAGGTGTAAAACCCCGTCCTGGATTATATCTTAATTATTAAGCTTAATTATCTAAAGTGTGATTATTAAACTAATTAAGAAATTGTGTTATGAAGATGGTGTAAATATGGATTATAGTTAAGGATTTAGGGAAATCAAATTGAACTTTATTGAAGTTATTAAGAGAAGTCTAGTTAGTGCTATGTCTTAATTTCAATTAGCTAAAGTATCCTCCAATTAGATCTAATGAATTGGAAATCAAATTTTGAAAAATTAGAGTTAAGTGTACCTAAAGTACCTTCAAAGTATACCCAGGGTACCCCAAAGTATACCCCAGGTACCCCCAGGTACCCTCCCGATTAACACTAGAAGTACACCTATACATTACTCAAGGTACCCTCTCGAATACCACTAAAGTACCTCTTGTATTACTCAAGGTACCCCCATTGTATACCCAAAGTACGTCCATGTACTACTCAAGGTATCACCTAAGTATACCTAGAGTACACCAAAGTATTACCCAAGGTACCATCCAAATATGCCTAGGGTACACCCATGTATTACCCGAAGTACCTCCATGTATTACTCAAAGTACATCCAAGTGTTACCCAAAGTACCACTCAAGTACACCTAAGGTATCCCCTGTGGTTGCCTAAAGTACCCCTCTGATTTACTTAAGGTACTCCATGTGTTTGCCCAAGGTACTCCTTGTATTACCTAAAGGTACCCCTTTATTTTACCTAAGGTACCTTATTTGAATACCTAAAGTACCCCCTAATTATACCTAAGGTACCTCACTCATATTGCCTAAGGTACCCCATTTGAATACCTAAAGTACCCCACATGTATACTTAAAGTACCACTTATATTACCTAAGGCACCTCACTCATATTGGCTAAGGTACCCCATTCGAATACCTAAAGTACCCCCTAATTATACCTAAGGTACCTCACTTGTATTGCCTAAGGTATCCCTTTATTTTAACTAAGGTACCCTACTGTCTTACTTGAAGTACCCCTTTGTTTAGCTAAAGTACATTCCCTTATACAGCTGAAGTACCCCTTTATATAACTAAAGTACCTCCAATATACCTAAGGTACATCCCTTACATTACCTGAGGTACACCCCCCTAAGCTTATTCAAAGTTTACCCCTTAGAATGATTAAGGTAAATCCCTTGAAACACTAAGGTACCCTCTCAATAACACTAAGGTACCCCCACTTCACACCAGGGTATCCCATTTGGTATAACTAAGGTACCCCCAAGCATCCCTAGAGTATGCCTTTGAAATAGCTAAGGAAAACTCCTTAAAACACTTGGGTAACCCTTCAAATAACACTAAGGTACCCTCTACTTATCACTAAGGTACACCCATACTTAACACTAAGGTACCTCTAAGGGTTTTAGTTGAATAAAAGCCTTGTTTAGGGGCAGATTTGAAAGACCCAAAAGTTGGGCATATAAAAGGGTTGCCCTAACTAAATATCTAGTGTCTTAAAAACCCCTTTCTTTGTCTTGGACGTATAGAACAAGAGGAGAAAAGTGGGAGCTTTCTTGAAGGCTTGGAGAAGAAGAAGAATGAGGAAGATTAAAGAGGTTTGCTTCTCCATCATCATGTAAGTAGCAAACCCTTCAAACTAAAATGAATTTATCGGATTTTCGTACTTCCCTCTCCTAGGGTTTGATTAAACTAGAGAATCTCTTGCATGTTTGGCTTTACCTTAAAAATTCATAGGGTTTGGTTTATCTAACTATCTTGTTTAGTTTTCTATTGATTTGCCATGGATTTTCGTATTTCTTTCTCCTAGGGTTTGGATAAATTGGGAAATCACTTGTATGTGGGGTTTTGCTTTCAAAATTCATAGGGTTTGGGTTTTATAGCAATATAGTGTATTCTTCTCTTGATTGTCATGGATTTACAACCTTTATTGATTATATCTCAAGATTAGGGTTTGAGTTTGATGGGTTGATTGGGGTTTCATGTGGTTGGATTTATGTTCATGAGTATTTGGGATGGATTCCTATGTTGGGAGGTGTTCTTGAGCATGTTGGGATGTTTTAGAATCATCCCATGTGGTATTAGAGAGGTTGGATGTGGCTTGTATAGGTTTGGTGTTGGAAAATAGCCAAAATTTTGTAAGAACCCGAGCCGGCGATTAATCCTGAAGATTGGCGATTAATCCTAAGCCAAGACCCCCCAAAAATCAGTTCTGTTAAAGCTAATCGTGAATTAGGATTAATCGCCCAGGGCTAATCGCGACCTTAACGCGCGAACATTGACCTTACCGCGCGCACGTTGGCCTTGATTTACCCTTTAGTGCGCAAACGTCAACCCCAGTCTTTACCCCAACGCCTGAACGTTGCCTTGTCTATGCCTTTAACGCCCAAACGTTGAGCCTATGTTTTTGGAGTTCTTCACTTCTTTTCTCCCTCAACACTTTCCCAAACAACCCAAGCCTTCTACACAGCACTCTTATTACATTAAAGATATTTAAGTAAATGTCCTGTGTATTTATTGTTCAATTTACTTAAGTCTTTACATGTAAATAAGGTTTTACTTCCCATTTGGAACCAATAAAAATACTCCCAAGGTCCAATTCCCAACCAATAAAAAGTCAACTTTTCAGTTTGTGCCTAAATTTCCAGTTTTCCCGATTTTCAAAAATGGCCACTTTTTGAGTTTGATATCCAAATGAGTGATTCGGAAGCCCATAAAATTTTGAATGATTTGTATACCCTCCAATAGACTACAACCAGAATTTGAGCCCCAAACTCCTTGTAGATTTGTTTAGAAAAATTCGACACCGAAAAGTCAATATTTTTATCCAGACTTCGAATTTTTTGAGGTCCGAAACTTTTTGTTCCGGAATCCGTTGATTTTTGGTATGGTGACTTTATTGGGGATCCTAAGACTATCCCGCTTCTCAAATGCATGATTCGTGGACCTTATGGGGTATGTACTCTACTATGATTTGGTTTTGAATGTGAAGTGCTTATTAGTTATTTCTTACGCATTTTGAATATTATTTGACAATTGGTATTCAATAGTGGACGAGTAGTCCCACTTAGCATTCATCCATGGATGAGTAGTCCCACTTAGCATTCATCCATGGACGAGTAGTCCCACTTAGCATTCACCAGTGGACGAGTAGTCCCACATGACCCTTGATACTTGACACTTGGTATTTAATAAAGAACGAGTAGTCCCACTTGACATTGGTTCTAGTAATAGTCTCACTTGACATTGGTTCTAGTAACTGCTGAGAAAGGTTTGTTCTACAGGTTTGGTCTACATTATCAGTCCTACCAGGTTTGTTAGTTTATTTTTTATGTGTTACATTGTTTAGTTGCTTTACTTGAGAATATAAATAGCATGAACTGTATTTATTCATGATGTTAAATGAATTGCATAAACTGTTTCCACTCATGCATGTTTGCTGCTTACTGGGACTTTAAGTTTCACGCGTTTTGTTTTACCGGATTTGTTTTCAGATCCGCTTAGTGAGCCGCGTACTGGGGCAGATAGTGAGGGTGAGCTTGAGCATGAGCCCGAGGACTTCTACTACCCGTAGTAGGGTTCTCTTTATGTTATTGTATTTAGTTTTAGAAACTATCAATGGGATGTAATTATTTATTTTTGATTTATAGACTTGGGAGTTATCTTTAGGTTATCATTTTTGTATATGAATGCTCATGAGAGAGTTAGTGATGGAGAGATCTTAGTTGCCTTTTTGTATACCCAAATGTTGTATTTTGGAGTTATTACACAGATGATCTTTTGATTATATGGAAATTTTTATTCTATGCTTCTTTAGTCATGCACTCTGATAATTACATTGTGATTGCCTAGGATTGATTGTGTTAATCAGGTTCTATCGGGCCCATAAGTAGGTCTCGGGGACGGGTTGGTGCCGTGATAGGGCAGACCCGGATCTGGGGCGTTACAAAAGGTGTTAGGCACCCCCATCCACCCACAACAAGGTGGTTGTCAAGTGTTGTTCATGCTCAAAATAAAGAAAGCTTGCTAATTAAAATAATCAAAAAGGCTTGAAAGGGATTAAACACATGTATGATCCCTCCACATGAGAAGTCCAATGAATCTTAGACTTTATTTTATGGAAGTATCACTTCTAGGACATTACCATTTATTGCAAATCAAAATGAAACTTGAATACAAGCAAGTAGAGGCAAATCCGGAAAACTCGGTAAAAGATGGAGCCATTTGACCATAAATCATTCAAATTAAATTCAAATTGAATCAAACCAAATCCATTTGAAAGATTATGATAAATAAAATACTCAGGAAAATTTTCAAGTAGATCCGATTAAAATCCTAAGAGTTATGGTTGTTTGAAATTTACTGTTATAAGTTGATAAAAGTGGTAAGTGGGCAACTTTGAAAACTTATTTGTGAAAATTGGCTCCATATAAATCTTTGAAAATTTGCAAGAATGAGGTACATGGTGCCATCTTTCAAATGAAATAAGCCTCACACGAAACTTCATTCGGATGTGACTTGTGTGACCTCACGAACATGCCCAGAGGATCGCAGATCAGCACAGAATTGTGCTATAGGGCAGTTCTGAGTAAATCAAACACACAAGATACAAATGAAAGCAAAAATTTTTTAAACCAATTGGATTTGAAAGCATACTCATAAAGTAAAACACAGAAATCAAAATCACTTAAATCGAGCAAGTGGTGCTCAGTCAAAGTGACAGGTTCAGCAATCTGGCCTGAACTGACCTGTCGACTTTGATCGAATGGTGTCAAAAATCTACTTCATAAAAATTAATGATTTTTTACAGACAAGAACTAGACAAGCTCAAATTTCACATGTCTTTGGAATCACCCCAAAATTCATCCGGATGATGAAGTTATGGGTGTTCTAAGATCGGGTGCAAGTGCTGTCCAGATTTGAGACTTTTGAGCAAAATCAAGTCAAAACTGTGGGCAAGTGTATGTGATCTGTGTGATTTGAATTAAAATTATCTGGAAAAATATTGAAAACCCTCCAGAAGGATATAGGGCACGAATTTGGCTCACCATTCTCTTTGATTGGAGAGAATATACTAAAACCCTCAAAATGGAGCAAAAATGCCCAAAACAGAGAGATTAGACCGAGGGGTCTTCTATATCCAAGGAAAAACTTGCTTGTATTCATTTGAAAATCATTTAGAAATGTCCAAGAAATGTTTGGGTTCATTCATTTCAGATCTATCATAATGAATACGATAGATCCAAAATACAAGCCTATTTCGACAAAATAAGTGCAATGTGTGCATGTATAAAATTCATCTCTTTAGATTAATCAACACATATAACATTCAAAGCATATCAATCAAATGGGGGTTCTATGCCTAGGGTTCCATTCCCATTCTCGTTTCCCCTAGTTCTCTTTTCACGTTTCACGGCTTAGAGATAGTCTTGAGGTACTTTGAGTAGAGCATGGGGTTTCACACAACAGTAGGCCATTAAGAGGGTTCTAGAACTAAGGTTCCATTCCCATTCTCGGTTCCCCTAGCTTTCTCTTCACGTTTTACGGCTAGAGATAGTCTTGAGGTACTTTGAGTAGGGAATGGCTTTCAAACACATTCAGGCCATTATTCTACAGAAAGGTAGACGGAAGAACTAACCCTAGAATTTAAGAACAGAAAATTAAAAGAAGGTTAGGGCTTACCTGGGTTCTGGAAGCAATGGAGCAGAGGTTCCCTTCTTCACTTGGAGCTCTTCAATCTCCAACTCTTGGCCATTTGCTTGAGGAGAAGCCTCCTATTTATAGGCAAAGGCTAGGGTAAGGGGTGCCCTAATGCTAGACACAAAATTATGTCTAGAATCCACCAACTTAAACCCTAAGGCTATTTCCGGGAATTCCCACTCTTAAAGATAGGTAAAACAGTAAAAGAGTGAAACTCTCGGAATTTTCAAAGTTTGCAGCAAAACACTTGTATCCGACAACTCAGGTCGGATACAAGTAATGACATTTGTATCCGACATAATTCATCGGATACAATGAAACTTATTTGTATCCGATGAGTTCTATCAAATACAAAGAAGCAACTTTTTATTCGAATTTTTATGTTGGCTACAAAAGACAAAATGATTTTGGCCAATTATTCATCATTTTCCTAGTGCAATTTTGGGGTGTCTACAGATGCAAGTCTTGACATTCCCATATGTGACGGTATCAGAGATGTCAATACTCTTGGAGGGGGTGTCTTAGCCCTTGAGAAAGAGCATAATGATGAAGAGGTTAACTTAGGATGTGACTTGGATACTTAAAGGAAGCTGGGACCTGCTACGTCTATTTCTCAAGAAGTAATTGGGAAGTCTAATCCCAATCCATTGTCCTTAGCCAAAGCTCTTAGCCTTGATGCATTGTGAGCCTTTCTTAGATCACAGCCTAATTGTGCGCTTGGTGATGGTCATTCCAACACGAAGTCTTGGCATGACACCCATTTTCCTACGATTGAAGAAACTCTTTGCACAGTCTTTCACGTAGACAATACCCTTCTCAGCCAGGAAATAAAGTCTATTTTGATGCAGATAGATGAATACCTTTCTTGTTGTGAGACGAGCCTTGCAGCCCTAGCCCTAGAGGAGAAGGAAAAGAAGTTGGCATCATCTGATGGCTTAATAAAGGAATATGAAGACAAGAAGGCATCTTTAGCCCAAGAATCTTCAGGAATAACATTGAAATTGGCCGCTTTGAAGAAAAGAGAATTCGAGCTTAAAGCTAAATTACAATGTCTTCTTTCAGAGAATGATGACTTAGTCTCAAAGCAGAACCTCTTAATTGATGAAGAGCAAAATATTGAAGAGGCTATCGCTTCTGCAACAAAGAGTCACACCGGGATAGAACAAGCTCCTATCAGAGATGAAACAGAAGTAGCAGCTATTGACCAGATGCAAGCAAATTTGACATGTACTGTCATGGACTTGGCCAAAGCAGGACGGCTCAAGGAGGATCCTTAGCTTGTATTTTAGGAACTTTTTTTCTTTTTTTTTTTTTTATGAGAATATGAATGTTAAGAAACACACATTTTTTATTTATTTATATGACTGAACCTTTTGCAGGCTGCCTAAGTACCCAAACAAGGATCAAGTCAAACGTAGTTCCATTTTTTGTGTGTGCCTTTCACAGTTTAAACTCTTGCGGGCCAGGAGTATCATACAATGTAGATGTTATGAATAACTTTAGATAGTTTGATCTCGTATCCGGGAGGTTTGCAGATAGTTTAGGCTCTTATCAAGGAGCAATGTAGATAGTTTAAGCTCATACCCAGGAGCATTACTTTCTTTCATGGATAGTACCGCTTCAGAAACCTACCATTTATCAGGCCAACTCTCAAGTCGTCTTGACTGAGCAACTTGTAGGCGCCATTTGTGTAAACTTCCTGAATAGTGTGTGGTCCTTCTCACTTTGATGTAAATTTCCCACCAGTTTTATGAGTGATGACTATGGGTCTTCTTACAGCAAGTACCAAATCCCCTTTTTGAAAAGACCGAGGCTGGACCTTTTTGTTGAAAGTTTTGGATAGATGGGCTTGGTAGCACTCCAAACGTTGTTGTGCTTCTAGTCTCTTCTCGTCTAATGCTTCTAATTCTTCAAGCTGCAGTCGAGCATTTTTTTCATTTGTGAGACCTTCTTGAATGGCAATTCTTAAAGAAGGAATTTGACACTCCAAAGGAAGAACTACTTCTACACCATAAACGAGAGAATAAGGTGTTGCTTGAGTTGGAGTCCGGTGTGTTGTACGGTAAGCCCACAATGCTTCTATTTTTTCATGCCAATCCTCCACTTCAGTTTCAAGCACAGATGTGTAGTTAGCTTCTTCCTCATCTGTTGGTGATAAGAGAGGCAAGACCCATCTACGGCAAATTGGTACAGACATGTTTTCATAATCAACTTCAGTGAGTACTGCAGCAAGATTGGCTAATGCGTCAACCAATTTATTCTCTCTTCGAGGTAAGTGTCCGATGACAATATCCTCAAAGCGTCCCATAATTTGAATTTCATTTTGGTAATACGGAACTAAATCAGGGTTCCAGACTTCTTACTCATTTAAGAGTTGATTAATAATCAATTTTGAATCCCCTTGGATGTCCAATTGACCAAGTTGCATTTCAAGAGCCATTTCCAAGCCAATGATCAAAGCTTGATATTCCGCAACATTATTTGAAAATGGTTCCGTTAGGGTAAAGGAGAATGGTAGAACTTCATTTTGAGGTGTAACAAATACAACCCCTGCTCCCGCACAGTCTTTGCGAGCTGCACCATCAAAGAACAACTTCCAGGATGGCATGATATCAGCATAGAAAACTTCTTCATCCGGTAAATCTTCTGGGAGCTACCATTCAGCAAGGAGTGGATGGTCAGCAAGGAAGTCTGCCAAAGCTTGTCCCTTAACAGCTTTTTGTGGGATGTGAATGATCTCAAATTTTGAAAGAAGAAAAGCCCATTTAGCCAACTTTTATGAAAGAAACGGCTTTGTCATAATGTACTTGAGTGGATCAGCATGTGAAGTGAGATGAATTGTATGTGCTAACATATAATGCCGTAACTTCTTCACAGCAAAGATGAGGGCAAGACAGATTTTTTCAATTGGCGAGTAGTTCAATTCCATTCCGACCAGAGTTCGACTCAAGTAGTACAAGGAATTTTCCTTTCCTTCTTCATTTGCTTGCACGAGCAGAGCCCCTAATGATTGCCCCTGTGCAGCAATATAAAGGATGAGCGGCTTTCCTGGAATTGGTGCCATCAACACTGGAGGCTTCAGGAGATATTATTTTATGCTATTGAAAGCATTTTTTTCATGTATTGTCCCATTCAAAAGGGATGTCCTTCTTCATTAACCTGCTAAAGGGCTGACATCTTCCAGCGAGGTTGGAGATAAACCGTCGAATATAGGCCAAACAACCTTGCAAGCTTTTCAGCTCATGAATGTTGCTTGGTTCTGGCATATTTTGGATGGCATCCATCTTTGACCGGTCAATCTCAATGCCACGATAATGGACAATAAACCTGAGAAATTTGCCTGAGGTGACCCTGAGTGCGCACTTCAAAGGATTCATCTTTAATTGATACTTCTGCAATCTGTTGAATATATCACAAAGATCATCAAGATGGTCATTTCTCTGCTTTGATTTTACAACCAAATCATCCACATAATATTCAGCCTTTTGGTGCAGCATATCGTCAAAGATTTTTGCATTGCACGCTGATAAGTGGCACTAGCATTCTTGAGTTCCAAAGGTATGACTTTGTAGCAGTAAATTCCTTTTGGAGTCCGAAAAGCAGTGAGTTCTTCATCCCTTGGTACCATTCGGATTTGATTATACCTGGATGAACCATCCATGAAAGACAAAGCTTCGTAGCCAATGGTTGCATCGACCATAAGCTCTGTAATGGGTAACGGAAATCATCTTTAGGGCATGCTTTATTCAAATCACGAAAATCAACAAAAACTCGGATTTGACTCATTGTTTCTTGGTGTAGGAAATCTTGCAAATTGCTTCAAGAATGGGGTATCACATGTGTGTAGATGTTCAGATTATAAATATTAAAATTCCGTGACTTGAGGATCCTTGAAAGTGCTATTAAAGTTAGGATTTTATTAGTCTGGGACTTATATTACATTAATAATGATTGCTGTTGATGTTTTTCTACAATATTTAATTGTAGATATGGTTTATGTATATGAATTGAATGGGATGGATGTGCATATATGTGATTTAAAATTTGGGTTTGTTTTCCTACCTATCAATATAATTTTTGAAAGATGGGTTGTGAATATAAATTATATCATTATGTTAATATCAAACTCATGAAGGGAGCCCATGCTATGTCATTTGATGTGTTTTCCTTTATTGATTTAAGGTTATGTTTGTGGAAATAAGAAGAAGTATGTCTTGTTCACCATCTATGTAGAAACGGCATGAGTATTTTTAGATTTTATTGTTGAATTGTGATGAACTTCTACAATATAATACACATAACAAAATTTGGGATTTAATTGAATATGATTGTGGGTATGGTTATGTATACTCCTAGTATTTATTAGTTGAGTATTCGGCACATGACATTTGCCGAAATGAGATTGTGATTGTATTCCTAGTTTCACACTAGTTGAGTACCCAGTGTGGGATAGCCACTGGGATGACGATATTGCACTCCTAGCCTATGTTAGTTGAGTACCTATCTTGATTATTCACTGGGAGGCATATGGTGAATGTACTGCTAGTTAAATACCAGTCCAATACCCAACTTGAAATAGTAGTTGGGATATTTACATGATAGTACTGCTAGTTAATACACTAGTTCAATATCCAGCTTGAAACAACAGTTGGGATATTGATGCAATTGTACTGCTAGTATTGATACTAGTTCAATACCTAGTTGGAAAGCTTGTGGGATGATTTTGCGTACTCCTAGTGCCAGACCACATACTAGTTAAGTATCCACAAGGATTATTGGTAAGAGATTTTTTACTCTTAGTTAGTACACTAGTTGAGTATCCAGTATGGGACGCTTACTGGGAGGATGGATTATGAGTACTCCTAGTACATAGCACTAGTATGAGTACCCAATGAGGAGACCTTGATGTTTATTGGGAGATCTGTGGCAACTGTGTGATGGATTATATTGATATTTTGAATTCTATTCCTTGGTTATTATTTAAACTGTTTATTTCCTTCAGTTGAGGACTTGTGATAAACAGTAAATTATATTCTTGCCTCTCTATTAATTGTTCTATTGTGGTTTATTATCATTTTATGTTATATTGTTTTCAGCCTCATTGTTTAGAAATGTTGTTATTTTATATCTGTCAGAAAAGCATGCTCCCTTAATATTAAATATACCATAAATGGTATCTTACACTTATGAATGGAATCTAGGGAAAACATGGATAATATTCAGTATATATATATTTTATGTATTGATTTTAATATTATTACTGTAAGAGTTGTCGTACATATAATCATATAGAGTATATTAGCCCCACTTACTGAGTTGTGTAACTCACACTTACCATTTTTCAGGAAGCCCACATCAATGAGGTAATGGAAGAAAGTGAAAAGTGTCTGGCAACATGGATGTTACTTTTGTAAACCATTGGTTTATTATTTAGATTGGTTTTATTAACATTAAACCATGGTTTGATTCGGTTTGATGTTGGGTTGTTGGCTGGTATGTTGGTTTTGAATTTCCGCTGTAAACTCTGGGAAATGCAATCTGTTAACACCTAAACAATAGGGCCCACTGTTTTAATGGCTTTGAATAATATTTTTGATATATACGCACTTGAATTTTCATCTCTTGAACAATCAACATTAAAGGAATATAGCTCGATGTTCAGATACTGCCATCGCATTAATTAAAGTCTTGGTCCTTACTGTTGCTAATCTATAAACAATCTGGATGCGGTTTAGCAAGTGAGATTTCAACACACACCCTCGCCATACTAGGACAAACAAGGGCTTAGGTTGCTTGATCAATCTATAGGACAAGACCAAATGCAGCAGCATGAGGTTCAAGGGTGGATTGAGAAAGTTTAGAGGGAGACTTGGAGTACAGACTTCAATGAAAGAAAACCTTTTAGATATGAAGAACTTGGAGTACAGACTTCAATGAAAATCTTTTTCTAAAGATAATTTGAGCATAACATGACAGGGATCAATTGAACCAATGGTATAGGAAGACTTAAAACCCCAAGATCCAATTGACGAACAAATGTCCTCTATTGAAGGCCAGCCTCTAGAAAACTTCAAGACTACAGTAAATGCTAAATCCCCTTCCAATCTAGAGATATCAAGCGAGGAGAATGAGATTGCAAGCTCTTTGTCTTTAAATCCAATCAGGGGCAGAGCCAAAAAAATTAGCTTATAGGGGCAAAAACTAAGTCAGAGTAAATTCAACTATACTAATATTCAAATGTTTTAGAAAAAAATGGAAAAATTACGAGAAAGGGTCACTTTTGGTCGGTATATATAAAAATAGTTCTATCAAAAATCTTCTTTCTAGAAAAGGGTCATTTTTATTTTTTTTGAAGAAAAATAAACTATAGGGTAACTTTATTGTAGCTACATGGAATATACAAGCACAACCTATTTGGGACACGAATGCATTATACGTGGGATACGAGCATATAATGTGCTCATGTCACATGTAGGATGCACTTGTGTCCCATGTAGGATGCCATTGTATCCCACTTAAAATTTGCTTGTGTCCCATGTAGGCTGCTCTTGTACCGCATGTAGCTAAGTAAAGTGACACTACTTAATTTTTTTTTTGAAAAGTGACCTTGCATGTCAATTATTTTTGAAAAGTGACTCTTTTCTGCAAATGAGATTTTTTATGGAGTTTTTATAAATTCAGGCAAAAAAAAAAAGTGACCTTTTTCATAACTTTGGGGGCAATTGCTTTAAATTTTGGCAATTTTAAATAAAATTTAAAAAGCAATATTAATAGTTACTTTTTAGAAAACTTTTAAGGGGAAAATTTCCCCCTTATGCCCCCTTGGCTCTGCCTATGGATCCAATATGAGTAGAAGAGAAGAATCTCGAAAACCTGGAATGGCCCAACATTGTTGAGCATATGAATGTTTGGGAGGGAAGGAAGGAGAGCTTGCCGATGGCGCTCCAATCACCGGCCTGATCGGACATAAACCAAGAGAATCCTCGGTCTTCATTTTAGATATGCATAACAGATTTCTCATGAAGACATTCAAACACAATGTAAGTGTTATGCTAGTGAGCCTCCAATCCGGTAGAATCGACGTTCTCTCATCGAGCATATTATTGTACTTTGAAAGAATATATTGTGAAGGAAGAAACTGGACTCTCATCCTCTGCAGCACATGCTGCATACACCCCCTCACATTCAGTGGGGGGCCCCACCCCATTCATGTGAGGGGCTGTGTATAGCGTGTGCCGTAGATGATGCCCATTGGAAGAAAATACCTTTGACCATTATGTTCGCCATTGCGTGATCGATCGTATACCGAATTTCCAATTTCTGGTACAACTCAGTGGTCGAAATCTTTCTCATCATTCAAACTCACTTGTAGCATATTATTAACCTTTTAATGTCATTTTGTCTATTTATATTGGTAACTTTGTCTTTTTTATTTGGGTAAATTACACTTACCTCCCTTGAGGTATGCTATAATTATACTTACCTCCCCTGAGGTTTCTGAAATAACACTTTCCCCCTTGAGATATGTGTATAGGTCAAAATAACACTCTTTCATTGAAGTTTCCGTCAAAACAGTAGTGATAGTTAGTAAAATAATTTGAACTGGACAAGATTACCCCATTTAAGTTAAATGATAGTTATGCCTTAGGCCATTAAAATTTTTGTTCTCATCTTTATGAAGGGGTAATCTTATCCAGTTCAAATTATTTTACTAACTATCATTACTGTTTTGACGGAAACTTCAATGAAAGAGTGCTATTTTGACCCATATACAAATCTCAAGGGGGAAACTGTTATTTCAGAAACCTCAAGGGAAATAAGTGTAATTATAGCATACCTCAAGGAAGGTAAGTGTAATTTACCCTTTTTATTTTTCACTTTCCAAAAGATATCCTTCGTACCCAGGCTAGTCTCTGGGGCAATTGTACGGGTAGCATAAATGGATGGTTCGGATATACCAAATCATTTTTCGTGAGAAATTCATCGTCGATCGTTTTATTAGCCAATGTGGAATAAAGGCGTTGCAATACTAGTCAACCAATGCTGGTGGGGCGGCTTCAATACATTTTTCCCATCTGTGTTTAAACAATTTTGCCATGAACACGTTCGAGCTTACTGTTGGAAGAGTGTACACGAAGGTTACGTTAAATTGGTGAATTTGATAGAGACGAAACGAGCTTATCTCTGCCGCTGACGGAGTATATGCAGATGTGATGGAATCAGAAAGGAAGAAAGAGATGGGATTGGAAGGATTGGGTGATTTAGCTCTTCACGTCATCCTCACGAAGTTAAGCCCCAAAGATGCAGCAGTTCTAGCCTGTGTGAGCAAGAGACTTTGCGCTTCGGCTTCTGATGACCGAATCTGGTTTAAGTTCTGCTCCGAAGACCTCGATCTCTCTGTTTCAGAAGATCCTTCGGGAAACCCTATCCCTTCTTTCAAGGTAATGGAGAAACTTCCGAAATTTCGTGTTCTTTCTTATGATTTGGATCATTCTATGCTTAATTGCAGCTCTAGATTCATATTTCATTGTGTTCTGATTATGTGGGAAGGCTTTGATGTCGTTGGATGTGGTGGTTGTGAGAGGATGTTGTGTTATTTTGGAGGTGGTGTCAATGAGATTGTTGGTTTTCATCAATATAAGACCGCATTGACTGATAGCGTTTGGCACCTTTTTGTTGGGATGGGGAATAATTGTTGTTGTTATTATGTTCATAAGGAATGAAGTGTTAAGAAGGATTTTTCACATTGGATCAAAGTTGGGGCGAGCTGCTTCTTATGTTTTAATATTCAGTGATACATTTGATACATGATGACTAGACCTATTACGATATATGAATCAAAGTATTGCCGAATTAATAAGCAACACATTTGCTGACCTTCCTGTTTACCTTATCTAGAACTTTCTGAGTTCTTAAAATGCGAATGGGAACAAGGGCTCACCTTAACTAAGAGTAACTTTTAAGATGTCCTGCTGAGGCACCATTATAAGGGTCCAATAAAAGACTATAATTTGACAAATAAATATTATAGGTAATAGAGCCTTCTAATTGGGACATGTTGCGTCCAATATGTTGGTATGTGGAATTTGAGATTACTTGATGTTGGCAACACTTTAGGTTGACACACCGAACTTGTCAACGGCTGTCGACAACTCCCACCCTTGTGTTCACCACACCTTAAGGACCGTCGGGAACCCCTCCCTAGGTGTGACGGAGATATCCTCTTCGATATGTCGGATAGGCTTCTCACCTAAAATAAATAAGCCATGAAAAATGATTTGTTATGTCCAAATCTGCAGATTTGTCAGAAATGACCTAAATCTACAAATTTTGGGTTTTTGGACATGTGCCAAAGCCATGCCAGGGTTCATAATAGCCATTTACATGCCAAATACACACACGCACACACACACACACACACACACACACACACACACACACACACATATATAGGATCACACATGTATGTATATATATAAACCACCAAAAATTGCCAAAATAATGCTGTTGGGACCATTTCATGTGCCAGACAATTTTGTTTGCTCAAAACTTAAGAGTGGGGGTGGCCTGGGTGCCATGGGCAGCTGCCCACCTTTTTTAAGTGTGAGCAATTGTCTGATTTGAGTCGATTTGAATCTCGACACAATTTCTATGATGCCCGCGGGGGCGGGGGGGATCTTCAGCATTCTGAATCCATTGGTGAAGTCCTCAGGTCAATTTGGCAATGTATTGGGCTTCATAGGGCTCAATTAAGGTAGCCAAAAATGGGGTTCTGACAAGTTTGCAAATGAGCAGTTTTGTGCCAGCATTTTTACCAATTATGTAGTTTACCAAAATTAAAATAAAATAAAACAATTATGTAGGCTGACTTATCATGTTGATATGACATCCCTTTCCATGTCATCCATTTCAGTGATGTGGTGATTGAGAGTAAAAAAATTGGTCATCTACAGCAATTATATCGTAGGATGGTATCTATTGATACCGGGAGTCAGTCGATACAAGTTGATACTGGCCAAGGTTCTAAACCATGCTTGGGACCCTTTGCCAATTATGGTTTCTTGCGGTTGGATCTTTGGGAAGCCACCTTAGCTGTTACAGGCCAAGATTCTAGGTTTTTTTTTTTTTAATTTTTATTTAAATAATTAGGTGTATAATACCAAACAAATACCTCTAGTTTGTTATTATCTGCCTAGAAAGATTTTGTTCTAGAGTTAGTTGAGTAGATAGAGAGGATGGTAAAGTCAGCTGATCCCAATCTGGATATGTCCAAGTCAACATGGATTTCTAGTGGCCAAGATATGATAAAAAAAAAGATCTTTGGTTCGCTTGAATTGCCTGAGATAACATGCCTCACCATTTACTTGCTCTTCTGCATGACTCTTGATCGTTGGATCTGCATTTTTGTTACTTTTTTCTAGTAGTTTTGACTTTTGCTGGGGTCTGTTGATCCACGCAATGGCAACTTGGAATTGGTGGCAAATGTTTCCTAATTAGGTCTCAAGTTTAAAAATTACGGAATAGGTTAAATAAAGGGAGAATGTTTAATTTGGATGTATTCCTCTGATAAATTTATTTCTTGATTTGGCATTGGTGATGGTTGACAATGAGGCTTGGATTAGAGACCATTTGTTCAGGAAAAATATCTTCTAGCATATTGTGGCTGGCTTTCAAACTGACTCCTTTTGATAGGGAGTTAGAGTTGGTTGATTCCTTGTTATTCGTGATTCAATATTTCTGAATTGGTGGTCTAATGGTCACAGTTGATTCAATGTCTGACTTGGTTGCTTCCCTGTTATTGGTGATTCAAATTCCATTGAATGGGATATCTTTCAATGGAATTTGTTTTTTGGTTATTACTATTTGAAGGTAGCTTTCCTTTTTTGTTTGTTTGATCCAGATAAAATATTGATAGTCATCTTACCTGTAGGAATTGGTTAGTGTGCTATGGATAAGGAGGCAAAATTATGACTCACTATCACTAGGAATTGGATAGTGCGTTATTCGTGAGGAGGCAAAAGTAACTGTTTATATTTGATCCGTTGTGAATTTGTTGCATTTGGTCATTGCTTTTGAAGATATTCTAGGCTAGGTTATGTGATATCCTGTCTGTTGGAGGTGGAAGAGGGGTAACTTGTAGCATGCTCTGTTGTGGAACATTTGGGCTTTTTGATATGCTGGACACTATGAAAGGGGCCACATTTTTTTATGCATGCAGAGCACAGAGATTGATATTTGCTGAGAAATAATTGTGCTGTTACTGATTAATGATTGTAAATTATTCCAGAAAATTTTTTGAACTTAAATTATTATGTAAATTATTGGGATTCTACTTATGTTTGGTGAGAATCTTATGCTGAGTTCATTTTGGGTTTTGTTGCCAGCTAGCTTGTTATGTAGGCTTCGTGTCCATAGGTTAAAGTAGTTATGTGTGCGTGCGTGTTTATACATGTCTTCCTGGATCAAAAAGAAAAAAAGGGGAAGAAAGTGGCAGCATTGCAATTTATCTTGTGGATCATGTTCATTTTCTCTTGTTGAAGATTGCTTTGTTTGGAAAGGTCGATAACTGGAGTGTGGTATGTGATGAAACCAGAATCCCTAGTTATATGCAATATGCCTGTTGCTTCATTATTCAAGCCATCATAGTTGCAAATTCTTTCCATTATCTCTTAAATGGTTGACAATGTTTATATGGATTATATAAACAATTGAATTTTTTTTGCGGAACAGTTCATGAAATAAATGAATAAGAAAGGAAAATAAGGATACACAGGTATATCTGGATTATTCAACCAAAAACTAGATTATATAATAAGTTGAAAATCTTCACTATATGATGGTGATCATGCCATTTCTATTTAATTATACCGGTTTCAACTTTATGATGTTAAATATATCTGCCTATTGATGTAGAAATGATTCTATGCATACCTTCTGTGCTCATAAACTCAGTGCATAAGTTGGAAGTCTTTACCATATGATGGCACCTCACTGGGCAGGGGTTGGGGTGGGGAAATCCCGCTAGTGGCATGCTGTACCAATCCCATTGTAACCTGTAGAGTGCCTAATCTTGTTAATCCTGGGCTTCCTTTTTATGCTATCGTGGGTTTCCTTTTTTTGCTGCAATCTAGTGGTGGTGTTTGCTTTTTGGTGCTAATGGTCCTGGGCTTCATAGCTGCAACCTATAGGTGGTTTTTGCCTTCTTATGCTATGTCGTAACTTTTATATATGAACTGTGTCACATTATTTTGTTAATATTTTTTTCCTATTGCAGCTAACATATCAAACATGGAGAGATTCTTTCAGTATGTATCCATGGCCCCTTGTCAAACGAGTGAAGAAGTGTTGGGACACACTAAAAAATTGGATGGAATTAAATTTCCAAGAGGCCAGGACAACATTGCGTAATGGTGCAACTGACTCTGAAATAAAAGCATTAGAAGAAAGTCTGGGAGTGAAATTACCTCTTCCCACAAAGGTTCTTTATCGTTTTTGTGATGGACAAGATATAACAAACTTAGATTCTTCAAAAAGTGAGCTTGGTAGTCCTTTGGGCCTCATAGGAGGCTACTGTTTTTATGATCACATGGTAAATGTGTACTTACTACCTCTAAGTCAGGTAATCTCAGAAACAAAAGAGTTTGTTCGTCATTTGGGGTTTTCAAGCAGATCTAAGTACATTGTAGTTGCAGCTTCTTCCACTTACACTGAAAAGGTGTTCTTCCTCAATTGCACCAATGGTAAACTTTATGTTGGTACCAGGAATTTGCCTATTGATGGAGAAATGATTCCATGTGTACCTGATGCATTGATAAGCTCTGTGCATGATTTTAGTGGTGGTTTCCAACAGGATGCCATGCTATTGTGGTTAGAAGAGCATGGCCGACGCTTATGCAATGGTGTCATTAAACTTCGTGAAGATGGAAAAATCAGAAGTATCAATCTTTTCCCAGAATCTCCCCCATTGTGTTCTAATGCTGTGACTAATGGTGTTCAGGTAACCAATACGCCACAACTCTTCCTATCAACCAAAAACCCTTGCCTTTCTCTTTTATATTTTGTGGACAGATGAACTCAGCTATTTTTGCTCATAGCAGATTGTTACTCTTTTTGTCTACTTGTCCAATTGGATATTATTTTTTCTTATATATATTTTTAATATTTTCCCCTTTTTGATGATTAAAAAAAAGAAAAACCTTTTATTGACATGGGGACAAAAAAATGCACTATACTGCTATATTATCAATGAATGAAATAATTATGTGTTAGCACATTGTAAACTAGGTTCAAAACAAGAGTGCAGGATTTTATGATGGGAAAGAGAGGGCAAGGCTGGTGCTACAATTGATTGAAAGTTTGAAACTACCACAACCTAAAGATGCAAATAAAAAAATCAGAGTTGGGGGGGGGGGATTGTTTTATATAAGAGTAAATTAAAACCATATAGTCTTCTCTGACGAGGAGTTCTCAAAACATCAGGAAGTTTTTATACATTGCTTTTGATTCTTAGTGAAGAATTTTGCTTAAAATGGAAAATGGCAAACGGCAAAGAAATAACATAAGAAGCTAGATCAGCCAGTACCTTGAGTGGGTGGGAAAGGTGCATATAACATGAGAAAAACTATCATCTGAATAAAGAATGAGACTTCTGATACCCATGAGAAATCCCATATTTCCCTTTCAATCAACAATTGAAACCATTTATAAGCTTTTTGCAGGTCTCCACACTCTAAAAAACCTCGTTGTTCCATACCTTCAAGCACTACTTCAAAGCATTTCGTTTTACACATCACATGTGACAGCTTTCTTGTCCTCGACAATGTCAATGAGAATCCATATCCTGCAGTCACCTGTTCTCAAATCAAAAAGGCAAATGTCTCTGTGTGGATCATATTTTATCATAAAAGGGGCATAATCTGGCACAAGTGTACATAGTGCACAGATACCTTAAAGAAGTGTTTGTCCGCGTGTGGAAACAATAGAAATCTGTCCAATTCAGCCATTGTTGGTATGTTTTGATTGTTTAACCAAGTAAACGTGGGTCAATTTACTTGTATCTCAAATAGACAATTGTGATTGATGAACTCTGAAACTCTTCATACTTATGTTGCCATACCTAGAACATATGTCCTTGCTTTGTTATTTTCTCTTCCTATGGATCAAGGAATTGCCTCATGATCTTTCATTGTCCGCCTCTTTTCAAAAGTAGCCCTAGTTCACTCTCATGAGGTTCTTATACAGATGTTAAATTTGTTATCCATAAACAAAATGGAAATTGTATACCTATAAATGGACAATCCCCCTTTTACCATTCTCTTATCTGACATGATTATGACCCCACTAGCTATTCTATTAGTTTTCATTTAACTACACAAGCTATTTCATTAATCTTCAATGCCTCCAATGCTTTTCCCAGATATCCTCCAAATATATTTGATCAATCAAATCTAGATTACATTTCTGTAAGATAACTAAATCAGCTCTCACTTGGTACTAATTGCCTTCACTGTAGCTCTCCAGTCCCAAGACAGAGATACAAAATCCCATTATAATAAATTGGGCGCTGGTGTTTTGGATATGATGCAACTGACACCTGTCCTTCCTCATCTTGATCGAGTTATTTCTTTTTGTGCTTCATAATATGTATCACAGACTATGTTCTTCCGCTGTCGCCATTTTCTGTTTCCTTTGGCTTCATCTTATTCTTTTTTCTCTGTTCTTCTTTCTCTTGTTGAGAATAAATCCAGAGCAAGGACCATAACCCATTGCTGGTATTGTCAAAGAGATGGGCCAGCAGCAGAGTCGCAGACGACCTCGGGCATTTTTGTGTAGCATTGTTGCACTTAGGTAGAAAACTTTGTTTTCATGCTGGCACAAGGTTCAAAATCTCAGTATTGTGGCTTGGTATTGGCCTTGCCCATTACCAAGTTAACTTGGCCGATACTGGTAGTATGGGCTGAGTCAGAGTTTGAAAAAAATTCAAAAACATTTTAAAAAAATGCAGAAAAATCCTGAAAATTAAACTAAAATTATGTATGCCTAATAGGAGTTAAAATTGTGAAATAGGCTTAAAAAATGAAATTTGGAATGCAAAACTCTTCGATAATGAGATATTTCATATCTCTTGAAAACAACAGTTGTGAATATTGAACATAATCATGAAATAAACATGTCCATAAATATAATCTTCAATACAAACTACTAAAACTCACATGTCACCAGTCCTAGCAAGTAGTAATAGCAAATCTCATCCCCATGTTCTCCACCAACTACTGGCTGAGTCGCCACTACCCACTTCCATCGGTATCCCTTTGCTGATATATGTAATGAACTGGATTTGACCCACTCTCTGGGGAAGAAAATGTCACAAACTCCTCTCCCATTGGATGCCCAGAATCAATGATTGAATAATCATAATATCCCGAAGTCTGGACCCCGAAACTACTACTAGAATGAGGATGATGTGGATAATTTTCCCTGATGATATCCAACTGCATTACCATTGGATTTTAGCTATGGTTGCAGCTGCAATGGAGGACATGGTCCTGACCCATATGGATAAAACTGTGGATAATCATGTGAATATGGAAGACGACGCAATGAACCTAGATCAAGAATTTCCATATCGCATTTTGCTGGGCTGATCCAGCAATATTTTGGTGAAATCATGGAGTATTTCTCCAATGAAGGAAAATGGGGAAATATGTGTTTTCCACTTTTTCTTGTATTTTTTGTTTAATACATTCATCATAAATACATACAGGGGAAAATCTGGGGAAAAATGGGGAAATATGTGTTTTCTCCAATGTATTTTTTGTTTACTAGAATGAGTATTTTTTGAAATTTCCGCAAGGTCAGCAACATGAAATGTCTAGGGAAAAAATGATATTTTCCTCGATTTCCCTGATTTTGACGAAATTTTGGCTAAATTTCCCCGACATTTCACGAAATTTAGCCAAAATTTCCCCGACATTTCACGAAATTTAGCCAAAATTTCGTCAAAATCAGGGAAATCGAGGATAATATCATTTTTTCCCTAGACATTTCATGTTGCTGACCTTGCGGAAATTTCAAATGATGCCCTGGATAATCTCCGGAGCCCATGCAACCAAACTTGTGTTGCAACTCATCACGAGGATAACTGTCAGGTGGTAGGGTCTCATCACTGTCATGCCATACAGACTTCCCCCGTCCCTCTGACTCTGACTACGTGCACTGGCTCCTAGTCGCTGATATGGCACACCATGGTGAGTTTCGTGCATCGCTCGATATGCATCGGCTTCATCCATAGTCAAAGGCACACGCTCACTCTCATCGACACCACCTCCATCACCTTCAGATGGAGATGTGGATCCTCCTGCACTACCAGAGTCGTGGTTGTGCTCATCATCATCATCGTCGTTGTCATTGCCATCATCATCATCCATTTGTGTAGTACGTGGAGCTACATCCTCGTGGACCTCATGCTCCTCATCACTGCTATCAGCTAAAATAGCATCAGAATGACGACGATCTCTGTCTCCCTCATCATTTGATTGCATCCAATTATTGTGCACACTATCTAGAAGGGCATCCTCTTTCTTTCTTGTCTGCTTGTCAAGCACATCATCCTCCTCAAAAATTACGTTCAAGTCTATTGAATTATGGTACTATTCATCATGATCTCGTTGTTGTAGATTATGTTCTTTCAACCTCAAATTTTAGTGTACAAAAACAAGTTCATGTAACTTCTTCGCCTTCAATTGGTTGCCAGCTTTCGTGCGAATAGCTGCAAATGTCTTCTGGTTATGCTTACATCCAGACGAAAAGCACACCGCACTTAATACTTTAGTGCAACCGATCTCAAATGGGGTGCCTATGAGCCGTAGTTATTCCACCAGGAACCTACAAATACAATAAGGGTGTCCACTTAATATTTAAGAAAAAGATAATTAAATAAAATTACTTAGACTCAAAGTTATGCAATAAGAAGTTTTACATGGGAGGTCTCTTATTCGTTGGTCGATAACAGTTGCATCCCCGAAGTGCCCAATTCCATCTTCTAAAGCTCTAACCTATCAATTAAGTAAGCCACATTTATTTAGTGTGAATTTTATGCAAATTAATGGATAGATCTCTAACCTATTAACTATCTCTTACCTCATTCTCGGCTCGCGCTGCTCGATCCATGGTGGGCTCCAATCTTTCAATCACGCGCATTAATCCTTACCTAATCTCGCTATGTACATATATGTCGTATTTATATTGACAAGCGGGATTAAGGAAGTATTGTGTATACAAAAATGTAAATAAAAAAAGAAGTTAGAAACTATAGTATCTTATGAATTATTGGCACCAAATATGACCAAAAAAAAAATGAAATTTACTTGCAGCATGGATATCCTAATGTAACTGCTTCTCCCATCTATTGTCAATGATGTCTCAGTATTGTTTATAGTGCTTCAATGATTATTTCATTGCCAATTTTGCTCAATCAATTGCTTCATAAAAGATGAGCATTGTCGGCCTTTTTTCTTGATCCACTAGCTTCAGAACCTTTGCTAGTGGCTCCATGACCTTCACTACGTATTCAATCTTTGGCTATAGGCATTTACTAAGGACAAGCTCTACCACTTCCCTTGCTTCAGCCTTCTTTGCTTTTTACGGGCACACTTGATTCCGAATCTGATACCATTCATTTGATACAAAAAATTGCTTCAAACTATCTTGAATGCCAAGTCTCTATAGATATGAACTCTATACAGAATCTTGAATGCCAAGTCTCATGATTCTCATCAACTAATTTATATAATTTATACAATTTTTTTAATAATTAATTTAATTAATTTTTCTGATCAATATAATAAATATTTAAAGTGCTGAAAACACATAAACTTAACGAACGATTAAGAAACAAAGTATAATTTTTCTGTAGCCTATCAAGAACTTAAAAGTTTATTTATTTTTAACTATGATTTCTTGTTATTAAATGAAATGATATAATAAATAAAATTACTTTAATTTTGAAATAAATACAAGAACCCATAACCTATTTATTCTTTGATTCATGTGTGAATCAAGGGTTTAGATAGGGAGGAAAAAAAATAAGACATTGTTGAAAATTTTCGGAATAATAAAAAGCCCCAAATTTCGGACACAAATTACTCACTCAAACAAGGAATTTTACTTTGCATCTAATAGTGTCTACTTATAGGAAGATTTTAAGTGTAATTTAATGAGTTAAAATGTTCTACAGAAGAAGAAATCACCTTTCTTTCAACTTCTGAAAAATTGCACCTTCTCCTCCGAAATCTCAGATTTGCATGAATGGAGCATTGATTTGCGTTTTTGACGTTATAGGATGAAAGATCAGGTAAAAAAAGGGTGGGAGTGAAATTTTTTAGAAAACAAAGCTCTCTGTGGGTAGATATGAGCTTAGGAAGGCCAGAAATGGCATCCCAACTTCGACAGAGGCTTTTTGAAGCCTTTGTCGGGTTTTGTGATATGTCTCTGGCGATACCAAGACATCTAGGTATCGCCCGAGACTTCTAGTTCTTGATGAGACTTGGCCGAGAACATAAGTTTCGGAAGAACCTCACATATCGAGCCTCGATATTGGCTCGCTGCGAGCCGATACCGAGTCGTATCGGCCTATACTACTTGGTATCGGCTGATACTTAAAACGTTGTGGTGGCAGCCTGAAGCTTTATTATTATTATTATTCCATGTGATGGTTTCTAGAGTAAATCTAGAGTCCCTTATTTAAATCATTTAAATGAGATTGCATCCTTTCTCTAACCCAATCCATCATATATCTTGTTTAGATTCATCAGCATTCATATTCTTCTCTTAAGTTCAGCACGTCAGCACATTTTGAGGTGTAGGTCTGTTATGAAAACAGAACTGGACCAAAATGTTTGGATCAGTTAACTGAAGAATTGGACCCTTACCTGGCTGGGTTAACATGCGGTTCATGTTATGGCAACCTTTGTTTTGTGAACTCACCTGAATCAGTATAATATGTTAAAAATGAAAGAAGAAAAAGAAATCAAATCTGAACTTTGATAAGATTAGAGAAAGAAATCAAAACTAAACCTTAAAGAAAAGGAAATATGTATAAATGATGAAAAAGAAAAAACCAAAATAAAGTAATGACTGTTATAGCATCAAAAAGCTGGACAGGAGAGGAATATCCAATCATACTGGGAGTGAAGAGAACAGCTTGACATAAGAGAAATAACACAGAAATTGAGAAGATAAGGGAAGCAAAATAGAGAGGACAAAAGGGAAGCCATGAGGGAGAGTTTGAGAGGAGTAAGATATAATTGAGTGAGGGAGAGAGAGATCGTGCCCTACTTTGTGTTTATGTGTATGGGTACATTCATTTTGTGCTTAACTTGCCCTGCTCCACAGAGTTGCCTTGTGAATTGACAATGGCCAGAAGATGAAAGTCAACTCCAGATAATTTCGTGTTTCTAAAATTAATGCCGTTGGAGACTGATATTTCTGTTATAATTAGTATATTCCATTCAAGAATATGCAAAGGCAGCATGCTGTCCTGCTTCTGTTCACTGCCTGACAAGAGTAATAGTCTTTACCTGCCGTTCTCTGTCTTTGCCCCCAATTGAACAGTAACCATATCTTTGTTACTATGATAATGTAACATCACTTTGAAATTTTCCTTGTGTCACTTCTTCAAGTGCTTTTGTGTTCTACAGCGAATGTTTGTTTCAGAAATTACATGTTTCATAGGTGTATGAAGATTTGTGATTATGGGTGGTTGAACAATCTATTCCTGTTCAGTCTTTCTTTTATGATGTGTTTCAACTGTCATTATTGTACTGTTCTCCAGAAGTTCTTCTCAAAATCATTGCTTACCCATATTTCAACTGCCATTATTGCCATATTTTAGTGTACTTTCCAATTCCTTTCCTTTATAGCTTCATCCAGTTCACTTTGGCTAATACTGGCTTACCTTTATAATTTGTGAAATGCGAGCAACAAGAAGTGATCCAGGGACACCATCATATTCCGTCCTTGCTGCAGTATATTTGAACCCATGAAATTCAGCAATGACCGAGTCTCCTATTCCGAATCAACATACACTGATATGTTTGACTATAGGAACCTACTGGGAGGATACTTTGCAGTGCTAAATGGAATCAAAATATCCATCTCTCTTAACATGATGACTTAGTTACATGGGAATTCTATTCTTCCCACAGCATGCACACTGACAAAACCATATAGTATGAATTTGTGTATGGGATTAAGGTTAGATCTTCACAGCTGTATCTAGTTTTTGCGGACAAATAATTTCCTTCATTATAAATGGATACTCTATTAAGTTTTGAGCGTGTAGAAACTGATATTGTAAGCAGGTAATACCATTAGACTATTTAGCCTAAATAAGTTTAAAATGTATAGTGGCCCAAGTCTTCATATTCTATTATGTGGGACTTCAGACAAATTTGACACCTAGACATACCTGCACTCACTCATGGTTAACAGTCCGAAAAATCATCTTTTATTTTTTGGTAGTTGTGATGCGTTTCACGGCTGGAAAATTGCCGATTCACATTCCTAGGGCGTGCTGGTGAAATGAGGGTGAACACAAAATTTTTTGGCGATTTTTTGTGGCATGCCGACAAAATTTAACAAAACTTCCCTAAAATAAAAATAAAAAACTCAAATTTTTTGCCTTTGTCAATTTTTCCAGCATTTCGGCGCCAAAATTTCATTTTGTGCCATGGTGGTTGTGCGCGCGTTGGGAAGAACGCCGCACCGCGGGGCGCACGGGAGTGCGTGCCTCCTTTCAGGGTAATTGGGAAATATCGGAATCGCCACTGCTTGATAGGGTGTAGGTAGACAACTGGGTTGCCTAAGTTTGTCTATAAGGTTGGTCTACGACTTGAGATTCTAGCTAAGGTCTCATTTACGGTCCGGAGAAGTCCGTAGACACCTCGGTTCGCCCCGTAGGGTGACGGGTCCCATGGGTTTCCTTAGTTTGAGTCAACTTGGTCTGATCTCACCCAATTCCCAAGTCCAAGAAATGCACACTTACTTTAAGTCCGGTGGGGACCACTTGAGAGGTGTGGATCTCCTTTCTTTTATTTTATTTTATCTTGATTAGTTTTGAAGTGATGTTGGTTTGGGGTGGGCCCTGTTGGGAGGTCCACAGGAAGCCAAATTGGGCTTAAGTCAAGCCCAAGTCCCATTTGGGGTTACGTTGGATAACCTGCTTTTCGGAATCGGTTTATTTGGTTTGGAGGTTATTTAATCATGCGAAAGAGCTTTAGTGGGTTAAGACTTTTAAACTGGGCCTATCGGGCTTGGAAGTAGCCCAAGGACCTTATCCAAGTTGCTCTTGGAGCCCATCTTTGGAATGGGCCCTGGGGTTAGGCTAGTTGGGTGTGGACCCCGTTGGAAGGCCCACATGGGAGTCTTGTTGGGCCTGGGTGGGCCTAAGTCTCAAAAGGAGGCTTCTAATCGCTTAAAGGCCTAACTAGGTTAAGATTAGTTGATTAATTATTGGTTAGACTTGATTAACCCTGAAAAAACAGGTTTTTGTGCATTTACTGTGTACTGTCCGCATATAGTATGCGAATTGGCCTGTGTATGCGGGCAGGACCCGAAATGCCCAAAACCCGAAGTTTCGAGGGGGAGCAGGGGCTCCTCTTCTCTTGTGAGTCTTGCACTCTCTGTGGGTCACTGTGTTGACCCACAGTGTCAGTGGCCTCCCATGTGCCTTTTGGCACGAAAAACCTACTTTTCTAGGTGCAAACCAAAGGGGGAAAGAGGGAAGAGGCTAGGGGCCTCTCCCTCTCCATTTTTGAACCTCAACCCAAAGTGAAAAGGGACCTTAAGTGTCCCTGTTCTTAGTGATTAATGCCTTCCTCTCTCTTCTTCCATAGGGAGAAGAAGAAAGAAGTCCCGGAAGGTCTACGCATTGGTCTTGCCGGCCAAATCACGCATATATGCATACAAATCAACCAACATACACATCTAAGACACATGAGCATGCTAAGAGGTGGCGTGGAGTGTGTGCTTCATGGTAGTGTTCATGATAATGAAGGAAAGATGACCAAAGGGATCATGTTTCTAGGGTGTGACATGTACACACATGTGTTGGGACTCATCTCATATGCGTAAAATATACCAAAACAGCAAATGGGAAACGGTAATGTGAGTGCAACGTGCCATTTATCATGCACCCGAAACTATAAAAGAAGATAGTCTATCATGTGGAGCACACAAGCATGCAAAGAAACAAGAAAAGCACTTTTAGAGGAAGGGAATTTGGGGATTTAGGGGTACAATGGACGTAGAGGAGGACATGCCCTCCTTATAAGAAAAATACAGGAGAAGTAAAAAAAAAAAAAAGACACGAAGGGATACTCCATACATGCTTCAAGAGGTGTAGGTAAGACCTCTCTCTCTCCTTTGAGCTCTGGTGCTTCCCCTTACCATGGGAAGCTCATTAGCATGAAGGAATGAAGAAAGAGAAGGTGAAGAAACAGTAGAAAATATGCCCAAAGTGAAGAAGAGACAAAACCAAAAAGAAGGACATGCTCACAACTAGCTCATTTCCATATATGTTAAATAAAAGTTACTTAGGAACACTTACCTTGAAGCTACTTAGCTCTTTGGAGGTGTGGTGGCCCTGGGTGGTTGTGGACAGCAGCTTGGGGCCCTCCTTGGCTCCGCCAAAATCCTCTCCTTGTCTTCTTCTTGCTTAGAATGAGGGAGAAGGGGAAAAGAAAGGGATTGAAGGGTATATTGGAGATTTAGGGAGCTTGGTAGTGGGGGAGAGAGATTGAAGGGACCACTGGTTCGGGGGAGGGCTTTGGGGAAGAAGGGGTGAGCAACCAACCTCGAACCAAGGGGTTGTGGGCCCTTATTTATAGAAAACAGGCCTGTCCGCACTTAGTGTGCGGGCGAGCCTTGTCCGCACACTAAGTGCGGACGAGCCTGTCCTTTGCCCGCACACTAAGTGCGGACGAGCATGTCCTTTGTGCAATGAGTGGAAATCTGCCACGTAGCGGTGCACGTAGAGGATAAGATTTTTCGTGCCCGCACATATATTGCGGGCAAGACAATTTTGGCTCAATTTTGCTCCGTCCGCACATCATGTGGGGATTTTGAGATTCTCCGAGATTTCGGATAAGATTTTGGCTAGGGTTTTGTCCGTATAGGATGTGCAGACAAGGCACGTCCGCACATACTATGTGGACGCTCACGTGCTTTATTTCGTTTGACCGATTTGACTGATGTGACCCCACTCTCTCCTGATGAGAGAATCGGTTTTTCGGATTTTTTATTTATTTTAAATGAGAAAATGAGATATTTTGTGAAAAGTGATTATTTTATTAAAGATATTTTATCTCTCTTTGTCCTTTCATTATTTTACTGCATTTTTGCCACGTGGGCAGCTTTCTGCATTTCTATCACAGGGTTTGACTATTCATAACTTTCTCATTCGGACTCCGATTCCGGCAAACTCAGTTACGTTGGAACCAGGTTGGGATTCTCTATCCACTGAGACGAAGTTTTGCGGTAGTTTCAAGTTTTGCACAGAAAGCCGAACCTACGTCCAGAATCTTAATCTGCTTATATCTCCTTAGTCCAGACCCCGATGCGGCAAACTCAGTTGCATCAGAATCGTGTCGGCATTTTCTTTCTTTTGGGACAAAAATAGCAATTAATCTGGGTTTGAGCAGAAAGTCAATTTCTGCTCCCCTGAGACTTGTTCTGCTCATAAATCCTTCATCTGGACCCCGATTCTGATGAACTCAGTTGCGTCGGAACCGTGTCGGAAATATCTATCCATCGGGATTGGGCAAGATAGCCAACTAGTACTTGATTAAAAAGTCAACTTTCGTCCCCTTAGGGTTTGACCTTTTAATTAGGGTTTGCACTTCTGGCACTTCTGGGAGGCGCAAAAATGAGGTGCTTACAGTGGCACATCATTGGCTCCAAAACAATAAACCTTGCTTCACTGTAAGTAAAGGTAAGAAAGCATGATGATATAGTCTTCAAGTTGTTAAGCTTCTGATGAGTGGAGGAGCTTTTTGCCCCTTCTTATGGTATTGAAGAAAAAGTTGATAATTATTTCTTAAAGAGGTTTATTTTCTCCTTGTGTTCCCCACAGTCAACTTCCAGTGTCTATTGTGTGCTTCTTTTTGTATCACTAACATCCCACCCCCGTGGGCCCAAGTTAAACTAATTCCTTAGTCCTAGGATCCAGTCTACCCTTAGGTTTGTATTGGGCCTAAAGTTGGCCCGGTGGTCTTTTTCCTCCTCCGCAGGCCTAATGTCTTGTTTTAGGCACAAATATGATGCCCACTTTTTTGTTTGTTTTCATCAGGTCTGACTTTAGGACTTTTTGGCCTCTTTGAGAATAGACTACTACGTTACGAACACTGCTATGTGCTTGATACATCTCTATCTGTTGTGATGAAATTTGAATTTGGTGTTTATTGTCGGCTGCCTCCACTATCTGCTTTGTATAGTTCCCATAGGGTTCCTTATGGACTATCTTTGTACAATTTAAGCAATCAGAATTAAAAATCTTCTTGCTTGTATATTATAGATCTTCCATGGGTGTGGTGTGGGGGTTTCTTTTGGAGGTGAAGATAAGTTAGCAGAAATTCTGTTCAAGGCAGCCTTGCACTTGATATACAACTGGGCTTCTATTCTTCCTAGTGTCTGAGATCTGAACCTGGAGGTTTTCTTAAAATGTGACTCTTCTCTAGACCTTTGAGGCTGAAGGAGACATCTAGATTAGGAGGATTGTTTATCTGTTTTTCCTTCTAGGACCTGGTTCTAAGAAGACCTCTTGGAGGTTACACGTTACACACTTTGTGTTCACCTCCCCTTTGTACTAAGTTTATTTTAATAAATTACATTTTTACCAATAAAAAAAGAAGAAGCTAAAGTTGCAGCTTTTATGTGTGCAGCAGCCCATGACAAGATCTTGATGGTTAACCACTTGATTTTCAGAGGTGGATCATTACAAACGGAGATGTACGATATGTAAAAAGGTGGAATTGGTCAATGACTTTCTTTTTCATTGCCTGCTTGCTTTCAGAGTGTGGTATCACTATCACATCATTGGTGACTTGAATGTGATTGATTAATGATAAGTCCATAGCTGAAGCCTCGACTAGTTGTAATTTGGAAGTGCAGGAGGATGACGAGTCAATTTTGTTTGTTATGAAAATTGTGCCTTTTGCCATCTGGTGGTCTTTTTTGAAGGAAATGTATTGTTTAAGAAAAAGATATTTAAGCTATGGTCATTGGTTTCCTGTTTAGATATGGTCCTGAGGTGTGTCATTGGTTACCTGTTTACAGCTCCCTTTTCTTTGTGAGGATTGGCAGGAGACTTGCTTTGTGGCTTTTTGTGTTTTTGTTATCTAGCCAGAAGCATACGTCTTGAGAACAGGGGAGTCGCTCCAGTTCTGATATCTACCGCTGATATTCTGTTGAGAGGAAAAGAAGAAAGGAAAAATCATGGTTCTTGTTCTGGGAAGTAAAATTTTTGTTTTAATGGTTTATCCGTTCATGCTCTTCTTGTTGTCTTTGGCTCTTCCCAATTTTTTTTTTCTTTCCTTGTTCTTCTTTTCTTTTGTTCTGAAATTTTTTCCTGACAAATGCAATGCTTTTATTAGATATATTGAGTTTGCAAAAATATTATCCATGAACAAATGATGGGAGTTTGTGTACTGTGACTTTTTGAACTACCAGATATGATGGATGATTCCTCTAGGGAAGGTTTTAAGGGAGGGTATTTTTCTTCTCCCTTCCCTCCCTCTTCATGATATGCTAATTGACAAAAAATGATTTCTTTCAGGTTCGAGCTTCGGCTGTCTTTGTCCCGGAGTTATGTGATCTGCAAGATGAATCTGATAAATATTTGTTTTCTTATTCCATTCGTATGTGCCTCCGGCCTGAGGGATGTGTTGTGAGTGGAATGACTTTCAGCTCTTGCCAACTTTATTGGCGGCGTTGGATCATTCGAACCAATAATGTTGTATCTGATTTTAATGGTGAAGCCGTGATAGGAAAGGTAAGATTCACTGCTATGATTCCTTCTCCTCTTGGTGGAACTTTGATTTTGGTTTTATTTGCAGTATTTTCTCCTTTCCTCTTCTGTCATTTGTCTCACAATCACAGTGAGTGAAAATCATATTATATTAGGTTCCCACAAAATGGATCTTATTTAAAATTGACTGCCTTATAAATATAACCATAAGCTGATCCATAGGATGGTCATGGGATACTAAACTTGATCAAGTTGACCTGTTGGATGGTGATTCTGACTTTGCTGCATGCTAAGGGAAACAACAGCTTTTATCCTTCTATGTATAAGTTTTTGTCACCTTTTTGTTGAATGAAGTAATGAACAAGGTATAATTTTTATCCTTCTATGTTAAATGATTGTGGTGGGTGTATTAGATTTTGGAGTCTTCTTTTTCATGGTCTGATTGTGGTGGGTGTAGTAGTGTTGGGGTCTTTGTGGTTTTTCGTGTGCATCCCATTCCTCATGGGATGCTTTCGGTCTTTGTAAGAATCATATTTTTAGCTTCTTAATATATTCTTCATTACTTATTAAAAAAAAATATATATTTTGTAGGAATAATTGAGAGAAATGTCCCTGGTTATTATAAGAAGTTTTGTGAACTTACTGATTGGGTCTCAAATTCGTGGAAATAAGTTTGGACTTAAAATGTTTCACGGCAACAAGTTTGAGATTTGACTCTAAAATTGCCTCTACTATATCTCTCTTTCTCTCTCTCATTCACACACATCCATCATATAGAATTTGGTTGCACTCGTGTCATATGCTTGGATGGACCACAACCCGAAGAACAGTCCACAAGAGTTTGACAAGAATACCATGAGCAAACTCCGAAGGGCAATTTTATAGGCAAGAAAAGAATATTAGGAAACCATTAGTCTGTCATTAGTTCATACGGAAGGTTGTTGCAGTTGGTGAATCCTTATTCATAAGAAAAAGAATGATTCTCAGGGTTACATTTTTCATATATTTTCTATGGCCCTAACTGAAATTTTTTACCACTGAAAAATATTTGTCTAGAACTCTTAATTTTTACTGCTGGGTCAATATGGTTAATCTTATGTATCAAGTTAGTTATCAGTATGGACAAGCTGGTCACTTTAGAAAGTAATTTAGACCTTTCATTGATCTGCTTGGATGATTTGAAGCTGATGAAATTTTGGAGTTCTTTATAGCACTTAGTTGAATTTAAGTTCCCCATATTTATCTAGATAAGAATCTCTCCTTCTTTTTCTTAAATTTTTTTCTGTTAAAAAATATATATATATTTCTGAGCTATCCTTAAAATTGGCAACCTGACAAATTTGTGGTTTTAAATATCAATATATCCCTTGATATATCTAGTGATATATCCCCTTTCTCTAGGAGGTGATATAAACCCATTGGTGTAATATTGTGTATTTCCCTCGATATGTGAAGCAAATATCCTTTCCTCGAGTGGTGAAATGTCTAGCGATAGCAAAATTTAAAGCCTTGGACACATTATATATGTTGCAAGTTTCTGCTTCTCATGATATGTTGATTTCCTCACTTATTTCTTCCTTGGTGAGGTTGCAGTATCCACTTTTGTTTCCAGATGGGAAAGAATTTGTTTATGAAAGTTGCTCATATCAGTCATCGTCATCTGGTTCTATTGAAGGTTCTTTCACATTTGTCCCTGGAAGGTACTATACTTAGAACCCATCGTTCACTGATATCTTTTTGTTAGATTCACAGATCAAAACTCATTGCTAGTGTAATCTCCGAGATCTACCCATTTGTAAGTGATTTAACCAAAATCAACAACCTTGAATTGACTGCAGGTCACAATTCATGTGATAATCGCACGCCCTTTGTTTATAAGTTTGATTACATGGTGTTAAGTGTTCTAAGCTGCCATCTTGTAGAGTTCCACTTGAGTTAAATTCATGTCACGTATGATGGAAATCAGCATTATTGTGCAACTATGATTGCCTGCAATATGTTCAGTAACTTGTTCTTGCATCCATAAATTTAATCATCACTTATGTGAACCATATGACATAAATAATAGAAAAGCAATATGTTCAGTAACTTGTTCTTGCACCCATAAATTTAATCATCACTTATGTGAACCATATGACATAAATAATAGAAAAATAAACATGTAGTGATGATCCAAGTGCCTAGATAAATTCCTATCACCTTATTTTTTTGAAACATCCACTTGTTGGAGTTTTGAAGTGTTCCTAAGTGTGTAACTTGGAAAGATAGCATTGGAGTAAAAGGTGCCTAGTGATGGCTATGAGTGCTGTAATCTAATTTTTTTAGATCATTGTTACACAGGGGAATTGTTTTTTTTTTTAATTCATTTATTGATATTTTTTAATTTTATTTTTAGGTTGGCAGAGCCTAAAGGCCCAGCATTTGAGGTTGAAGTGGCATGCTTTCCTTTAAAATTGCCTGAATATATTTTTTGATTGAAGCTGCAAGAGGTCGAACTGTCCTACATTTTCTTTCTTGGTTTTGCTTGTCTATACATGTTCATGTTTGTATTGGTAAATGTTAAATTTTATTAATGATATTCCCCTTACTGCTACCTTAGATTGCATGCTTTGAAAAATTTGTGACTTGTTATTAAATGCATATATATATATATATATATATCTTTGGGTGAATCACTCAAGAGTGATATTTTAATCCCACTCTAATTTAATATTTTACACAATTGAGTTTGCTATGAAGGACTCAGGACATCACTGGTTTTATGAAAATCAAGGTCAGTCAATTTCATCCTTAACATCCTCGATTGAGCTAAAATGAAAGACCACAAGCCTATCCCAACTCAAATGACAGAGAAGTCAAGATGCATAAGATGATGGAAGAGAATTTTATTATCCTACTCACTATCAAGGTGTTGTTTAAGAGCAGATCTGTCTTTTAGCCTAAATTCTGTTTCTCAAGTCCTGCCTTGTTTCTCAATCTAGGTGAAAAGCAATGTTGATTTGTGTATGCTTCTTGTCTCCACATCAGCAATAGATTTCTATGCATTTTCAGATGAGGATTGGATTAAATGCCCTAGCGAGACGTATCGGGCGAGAGAGACGAGTGCCGTTACTCAACTGATATTTACCATTATAAAACGGCATCTACCGGTATTAAATGGTACTGGTACAGAGTTGTACTGGCCAGAATAACTAAAGAATTACGGAACTGTTGAGGGTGCCACCTGGGCTAGTGGCAAAGTTTTTTGCTTGTCATAGTCAAGACATGGGTTTCACTCCCGCTCTCAATCAAAATGGAAGAAATTGTCGACGGCCCTACCTCCAGCTGAGATGAGATATCTTTAAGTAGTCATTTGAGTTGCTGCTGTCTGCAGTTCTTAGTACGATCCCTTTAATGCCGCGATTCTTGAATGAAGTGAATGGGTGTGTGCATAGTTATCAGCTATGTGTCGGG